>APFE030074068.1:0-14171 GCA_000404065.3 Pinus taeda | reverse complement strand
CTTGCTCTAAAAAGAAAAATAGTAAACCACTTGGACAATGGATTCCAACTCCTAAGATTAAGCAATACCCCAGTTTAACATTGGATGAACCCCTATGAATGAACTGACAGGAAAGAGTGGGTCACTATGGTGCGTATTGTTAGGAAATAATTAATAAACCACTGTAGTGCTTGATGTAGGTACAACTGATAAATAACCTTGGTGTTTTTTGTTAGATGATAATTGATAAACCACTTGGAAATTGGGCTCCATATTTTAAGTGTTAAACCAAGTCTTCAATGTGAATTCCCTTAGGAAATAATTAATAAACCAATGTAGTGCTTGATGTAGGTACAAATGGTAAATAACCTTGGTGTTTTTTGTTAGATGATAATTGATAAACCACTTAGAAATTGGGCTCCATATTCTAAGTGTTAAACCAATTCTTCAATGTGAATTCCCTTAACAAACATTTCCTCAGACATTAGATTTGACTCAGGGGTGGTTAACTATAAGGAAGTTGTTGTGTAGCTGGGTTGGGTGGAGAATGGAAATCCCTCTAGTTTTCTAGCCATTCTAAGACACACAGATAAGTATATTACATTTGCATAATTGAATCATGAACTATGATGCTCAATGTTATGCTTATGATTAGTGTGAGTTCTTATGTGTCTATGAATTTTAATGAATGTTTGGATTGTGTTGTCTAATATTATGTTCATAATTTATATGGGAAACTTTGTATTTATGCTCTCTTAGTTTACAACATTTTATTTTGAATATAATAGATTAACTTGTTCATAGGATTATAAATGTCTCATAAATGGATGCCAAATCTTATATAGTTATGAGAACCTCGCCAACTCTTCTTGTATAGTTATGAGAACCTATATGTTCATGCTTAGTTAATTGATAATGAGCAATTTTTTTGAAATACCATGTTCTATTTGTAAAATCTGATGAATGGTATGCATGGGATTAATTAATAATCCTTTTATTAAGACATAATTATCTTAGTTAAAACTTAATTAAATAAAGCATATGAGTTTATCAATTTTTTAAACCTACCTCTCCAGGGAAACTCAGTATTGGAGAAGTGATGCCAGGGAACATGGTATTGAAGAAAAGTGACATTGGGGAACATGGTATCGAGAAAAATGATACTAGGGAATCTAGAACCTAGTAGAAATGTTAGAATACTAGCCTTGGAGAATATAGTACCAGGGAAAGTGATAATGGGGAAATGATAATGGGGTACATGGTGCTCGGGGGAAATGCTAGAATATTGACCTGAGGGAATGTAGTATCAAGAAACACGAGATTCAGGAAAGTCAATGTTAAGAGTATGTGCTAGTACCAATATGATGAGTATGCCATGCGGACCTCCGCGTGGTAGTGGCCCAACACCACATGGGCCAAGTGTAACCATATGGGTGCCTTGCATATCCCCCTTGATGACATGACCTCTTTAATAAACTAAAGTTATAAGGGGCATAAATTTTACCTAAAACTTAAATTGAGGTAAAACTTATATTGTCGGAAACCTCAACGAGCTAAATGAAATGGTGGCATTAGTTTTAGGATTCAAAAACTTTGAGGAAAAAGACGTCGTTGTAACCCCATCTTCATAATAGACCTTGGAGATCAGGTACAAAATGTAGTACTCCCATAGTTTGAGATGGATTAAGAGGTGGGAGGCATACACATAGGCATGTCTATTTTGGAATGGAGCATCCAAAATTTTAATTTAATTATCAATAATGATTAGGTGGATTATAGTTATTTAACCTCCATGGAAAATTCTAGAATATTTATAGTAGTATGCAAAAATCAATGGCTGAGATTTATGTTTAAAGTAGTTATGTTCCTTTTACCCTTTTAATTAAATTGATTAATTAAAAAATTGTCATATGAACAAGTGTTATAAGAAGTGAGTTATGGTTTTGTGTGCATGTGGTATTGGTAAGATATGATATACTAACAAAACCTATTTAAAAATTAAGAATCTCCATAGTGAAGTGAGGGTAATTTCAATAATTAAGAAGTGTTGTTCCATGTTTTTTTTAAAATGTAATGTAATCACTTATTATTAATTATGTTATCATTAATAAAAAATTAAATAAAAATAATAATTTATGATTATAAATAAATATAATGTAATTATTTTTTTATAAAAAAAAAAATTTAAAAATGTTTGAAGTAAATATTTTGAATATTTATGGATGATCACTATTAATTATTTTACTAACATTTAAATTGTTAATTTAATATTAATACTTGCATTTTATTAATAATCCAAATTATTACTATTATATAAATGTATCAAATTTACAATAATAATAAATTCAACTAAAAAATCTAATTAAAAAAACAGTACTACCAACCCAGCTCAATTGATGATTCCTTCGTTAAAAATCGGTGATCCCTCTCTTATAAAATATCATGTAAGGTATTAAATTCAACATTCAAATGCTAAAAAATGAAAAAAACCATACTAATTATGAATCCACTCTTTTATATTTAGCTCTATTTCAAATCTTATATTATGAAGTATCATGTAGGTTATTAAATTCAAGATTTAAATGCTAAAAAACGAAAAAACCATACTAATTATGAATCTACTCTTTTATATTTAACTCTATTTCTATTTCACATCTTGATTCAATTCCAAATAATAAGAATAATTTAATTTCAACATCAAAATCAAACCATATACAAAATATAAAAGCTTCTGGTTTTTATTTACTTTAATACAGTGGAAATAATTATCAAACCCAAACATATCAAATTATACACTCTCCATAATTCATTATTTTGCTATCACTTTCATAAACTTCTCTCTAATCTAATCCATCGGATTTGACTTCAATAAATCCTTGTCCTGGCCGTCATCTTCGTTTGGTGATGTGTTGATTGTGCCAATAGACTTGCTCAAACCTGACCTAGAAGCTACAATTTGGGCTTGTGGAGAATGCATTTTCTGAAGTAATGCCCGTGTTGCAGTTATTTGTAATTGCAGGTCCGATATTTGGAGTTGAAGCTGCTGTATTATGCCTCTGCAGCCGAAAGCAGGATCATGTAGCCTTGCACTTGCTTCGTAGACCATACTATTTATTGCATCAATAATCTTGTCAGAGGGAAGATCCTGCCACAGTACAATGGATAACAAGATGGAGTTGGCAGCCGAATTGGGGTAAGGTATTCTTTTTAATCTCTTCGGATTTACAAAGCCAAAAGCTCCAGAAGAATGGATTTTTAAGAAATAATTAGAAAGAAAATAGATGAATTCAGGTTCGATTTTGGGAGAAGATACTGGAGAACTAATTAGGTAGAAAGTTAATCAGAATATGGCGCATGAAGGAGAGATCAGGGTGTTTTTATAGATTTGGGCGAAGAGATTGAAAACTACACTGATCTTAAGACCGGAAACTATCTTATATTTATTTTTTATCAAATATCTGGGGACTTTTTTATTCTATACATGGGTGAGACTTGCGAATCTATTCCAAACACCAAAATTCCAGAGGACCAGAGTTGGTGATGGACTTTGTTTTTTTATTGCTCGTGATTTTCCTACACTACGGGCTTATGGGTGACCCCTCCAGAGATTTAAACATGGTTAAGGGATCTGCAAATCAATTTCCAAGTGACCAAAACTCTAGAAGTAGAGTTGGTGACAGAGTTGCTTTTTTATTACCTACATAAAATTATATTTAAAAATAATTTTAGGAATAATAATTTCTTAGTTAATTTTAGATTTATAATCCATTTATGTGGTAAATGAAAATCTCTTTAGTATTAATTACTATTGAGAAAATTTTCAAACCAAATCCCGAAAACAGGTTATTTCAAAATGTGATGGATTTAGACCTGTTACATTAAAATTACTCACATCCCATAAACCTAAACCCAAAAATATCATATACTCATTTTATCTCAAAATTTGTTGGATTTAGACCTATTACATTAAAATTTCTCACATCCGATAAACCTAAACCAAAAAATATCATATACTCATTTTATGTTTCATCATTTATCGGTTTATGTGTTTAATGCATATGGTTAAGAAAATTCTTTTCCAGTGGATACACAATCAGCAGAAATTTATACTGGTGGATTCGAAAAGCTCTTAAGCGATTTATGTTTCGCACCGGATATTTCGGGGGTCGGGGGGAATTTAAACAAAACAAAAACTGCTACGAACTAAACTATATTAACAAAATACTGCTACGAAGTAAATTATAGTATCAAAAACAGCTACGAAATACTATATTGGAAAATCCAAAACCAAAACTGCGACTTACTTTTATCAATTTGATGACGTTGCAGGCGCCAAACACTTGATGTAAGATTGAGAACTTGCGGAGATCATCTGAAACAAAACTGTATAGCATCGTGCAATTATCCAGACATTCTTTTTTCTCTATCTTGCAAACATCATGGAAATCAGCAGATGGGGATTGGGTGCGTGACTTTTCTTGAGAATTGTCCATGATCTGCATAACTCCGACCAAGATTTGCAGAAATTAGAATCAAATATAAGGTATCAAGCCAAATATGGAAGAACGCATCATTCCTTCATTTCATGTTACATAACAGCTGTGAATTTTAATATCCTCCGAAGTAAAAAACATAGAGATTGGGAAGCGAAAGAAAATTAAACAAACTGTAAGGCGTATTTTACAGGATCAAACATTCCACAGGTCGTATGCTGCTGATAGATAAATTGCCGGATGCTGATCATGAAATTAGTACCGCTACAATCATATCTATTAGAAATCTGTGGTCTTGGCTTTCGTTCATATAACCTAAATTTATTAAGTGGCTAATGGAAGGCGTCGTGTAATATTTAATTTGCGTTTATCTTTGTCGTCTGTATGGAGACCACTGACACTTGAGGCGAAAGCGAGCGGAGATAAGGAAGGCAACGTGTGTAATCCCTGATCGCTCCTTATTACAATGCTACATATTTGTATTTAAAGAAAATATAACTTCAAATTATTAGGTGTATCACAGGCACGGAAATTTATTGGAATATATATTTTGCCCCTTGTAACTTTGTGTTTTTAAAGAGAAAATGCAGAGACTTCATCATGGATTCTGGGAAACATGGTTTCAATCCTTAAATTGTATAACAATTCTTTTAATTATTATAATTTAATGATCTAATAAATTATAATTATGTTTTTGTGATTTGTTTGAAAAATATATGTATATTTATATGGGGATATAAATTTTAATTATATAATAATATATTATGATTTACTAACTTGTAATTTAATTGTTAAGTTTTATTAGTATAACTTATTGAGGATTGAGGATGGGCTTCATCACCAAGGTCTTAAATTTTAAGAGAGTGGGTGTGCCTTGTGTTAAGGGAGGAGGCATACTAAAAAATCTAATTTTGCGTGGCCTAGGCAAAGCAGGTGATTTTGACTAATTAGATGACCCAATTAAATGCTCCTCAAACCACAAATCAAACAACTTCACAAACAAAAATATTTTATAATTCTAATTGATTTAAAAAATATACACAAAATTAACTTAATTTAAAATTATTTAATTTATTCAATATTTATTTTTTTTATTATTATTATTTTTTAATTTATAAATATGAAAACTATTTTTTATTTTTTATAAAATTAATTTATTTTCATTAAAAAAATAACAGTTCTACTTAACTATTCTCCAAATGTGTATATGTTTACATTATTCCTCGAATCACATTTATAAGTGAGTGGATACTCTCACCAAAAAAATTGACTTCATCTGGACCATATATTTGTGTGGTGAATACATACACCACATGTATACTTTTAATACATGGGCCATATGTATATGTTTTTAATAAATGGAAAATATTTTCCACTTTCATAGCCATCAAAATCAATACAAATTCCCTTGATTATGTCAATAAATAGTACAAACCACACTTATGTGTTCATACCATTCCTTAAATTATCGTGAAACTTTAAATTTTGTTTCTAAATACTCCAATATATGGACCACATAGTTTTGTGTTTACATTATTCATTACATTTATACCAGATTTGTAAATGTAACGGTTCTTTCGCAATAACAATAGCTTACTTCTTTTAGAATTGTTTAAGATGGTTGGTTCTAGCAAATTATTACTCCAATACATGGACTATGTTTTTATTATTATTTGAATTAGGGTGGATTTTTAATTTTTTTAAATTTTTTATCAATTTTTTTATTTAGAAAGTTTTTTATTAGAAAATTAATTTATTTCATTAAAATGTGATAGATTGTATAAACTATTATTTCAATACATGGATTAAATTTATATTATTTCTTAAATCATAGTAAAACCTTGAGTTTTTCTAAATCTTTATTAAATTGGAAAATGATAGGAATTTTTTTATGTAAAAATACCTTACTGCATTAACGATCGGCGGTTTTGGCCAACTAATATTTCAATACTTAAATCTCTATTAAATTGGAAAATGATAGGATTTTTTTTATAATAAAAATAGCTTACTCCATTAACGATGGGCGGTTTTGGCCCACTAATATTTCAATACTTGAATCACATATATGTTCACATTATTTCTAAATCTTTATTAGTCCCTGCCTGGGACTATTAGCGATCGATCGATCGTTGACCAGCGATTAATTGGCTTTGACTAAGTAAAATTTCCCGTACATATCAGGTTTAAGCCAATGTTTGAAATAAAATTTTCTGCTCAATAAATTTTTATGCAAATTTTGTGTTTCGACCTCTTATTGCAGGCTTCGCTCCGTTCGAGACATATTTTTCCCCATCTCCCACTTATATCCAAAGTTTTATATGCTTTCAACATTTCCAAATTTTATACTTTTTCCACTTCGCACTTATATCCAAAGGTTTATGTCTTCAAAATTTCTGAGTTCTATATTTTTCTATTTTATGGCAACATACTCTAAATGCATGTTCCTTTACACTTACATCCAAAGTTTATATGCCTTTAAAATTTCTCTGTTTTATATTTTTTCTATTTTATCTCATTTTTGCATGGCAGTAGCCACTTGTCTTCAGTTGGCCACTTGTCTTCCGTTTTTTTTCAATTCTAAATGCTATATGACAGCGTGCTCGCCCTTTTGCAGATTTCTCAAATACTTCTCAAATACTATATGGCATTCGACATACCTGTCTTTCCCTTCCCCTTTTTCATTTTGTTGTAGGAGGCATTAACATTTTTCCCATTTTGCTACACGAGGCATTAGCTTGGCTCCTTCAGAGATCTGGAGAAAGCTGCTTCTTCTGAAGTCTGAACAAAGCAACGCTGGAAAGCAGTACATATCATTCACAGGTGTGCATACTTAAATTATTCACAGGTGCGCATCTTATCCACTGCAACCACAATATTATTCACAATCTTAAATCTATGCCCATTCTATTCATTGTCATCGTTTATTTGAAAACTTTAAAATATTAGTGTTTGCTTCTGTCAAAAGGGATCCGACTATCTCTGTTTGCAAAAGATTATGAGTCTAAATATTTCTAGATTGGGAAGTACCAACGGTGAAAATGAAATGTATATATATCTGTATTTGTTTTTGCATAATCACAACAAAATATATAAATTTGGCATTTTATAATGATATGTATTATAGATTCAGTGCATTCAATGATTTTGGTCCTCTAATAAATTTAAAATTTATAATTTAATTTTAGTAATTTTAAAAATCTCGTAAATGTAAATAAGATGACTAAGATCCCTGGAAAAGTTTGAAATATCTGTAAATTTCTTACTTCAAAAATGATATGAATATAAGGCCTGCGTAGCTGCTACTCCATCTATCTCTATCTCGCCTTATTGTTTTTTATATATATCTACACTGGCTTTATCAGATTTTAGAATGCTGATAAATTTCTCTACCATTTTCTGTCTGATCCCCTTTGCATAATGTTGTCTGTCTCCTCCTTAATCCCACCATTTTCTTAGCTAGGAACTACTACCCACAAGATAGTGGACGGGTCAATCTACACCAGCTAAATATCAGTAAAATTGTATTATTATTAAATGTATCCAAAGCGCTGCCACCATCATACAAAACAGTGCCTAGAAAGGTTTATGGATAGACACCGAACTAACGTTTACTAATGGTTTTGAATGCCATGTATTTAGAGGAATTTTTTTATTAATGGTTTTGAATGAAAGCATGTATCAGAATTAACAAGGAAAATACAACTCGTCTGCAACCTGAATTTGTTCCTCCAGCTTTCTTTTTTCAGTGGTCAGCACCGACTTGATCTTTACTTGCGATTTTCTTCAGTGGTCAGCACCGACTTGATCTTTGCTTGCAATTTTCAATTCAATTCTGGTCTTGAAGGGCTTGGAATGCCTTTTGCAAATGTGCAATCTTTTATCTCGCAGAGATTGGTAGGTCTGTAATAGTAAACGACGAATAATAAAACACACGTAAATAGTAAATGACTAATGTAATGTACCGTGAATATTCATAAAACTAGTCGTAATCTCCATAATTCTACTTCTAAAAGATGCAGTTTTGATTTTTAGTTTAAGATTGATTTTAGTTAAAATTTAATGAAAATAGTTGAAATTATAAATATAAATGGTACAACTAATCGTAGAATAAGGTGGGCAAATGAAGTGATCGAACTTAGATAACCAGGAGGTGGGCTTGGAAGCCGGCATCGTTAGAAGTAAGCGTAAAGCTCAAGGCGAGGAAACGAAGGTACGAAGCCGTTTGTCCGCACCGGGCAACGATGAGGAAGCGAACTCTCCACTTGTCCTACCAAAATAATATATATAAATGATAATTTTAATTTTAAAATATATAAAATAGTTTTAGTCTAGTTAAGTTTTTTTGCCTCGAGAAATATATATATTTTTTAATATTTTGATAAATTCCCGCACTATTTTTGAATGCTTCAATTTTTTTTATGATGCTGAATTTATTTTTATTTTCAAAAATACTATTTAAACATTCCTACGAAATTTATCAATTTATTTAAACATTCCTACAAAATTTATCAATTTATTTTTTTCAGAACTTCCGGCTTAAAATGGCCGTCAGAGCAATTCCTCCCTTCCGCACATGGGTAGACTTGTCCTATGAAATACACACATTTCAAATTCCAATGACACTGCCTCAGCCGATGGGACATTCGCAGAGTTACTTGCTAAGTCAACACTCTCATTTTAAGATTATTAATTTCTTAGTAAAACTAAATCCTAGCTACGTGGTAGAATAACCGGTATCTGAGTTTATTATCTGTTTGCCGGTTCAAAGCAATCATGTCATGGTCCTTCAATAAGAAGCCATAGATTGAACTTTCCAATAATTTCAAATATCAATCTCTGAATGTCCAAAAAAATTAGGCTCTAGGTCTTTTTTTACAGCGAATTTTACTATTATTTTCATTATCGATATCTGGTTTTGTATAAATTCACTACATAAGGGATTGGGGGAAATAGAAATGAGAACCTCGATACCAGCGCTTGAAAAAATCTTTGTCCGCCAAGAAAAACAGCTGAGGCATGTGAAACAGGACCTTTGTCTGCCAAGAAAAACAACAACGTGACTTGATTCTTGTTATTGTTAGCCTGGATGGATTCAAAGGCGGTGGAGAAATTTTTAGGAGTTGCATCAATCTAAGTAAAATCCATGGTTTCTTCTCTATCTGCAATATTCCCACCCAAACATTTCGGGAGGTTTCTGTTAGCATGTCATATTACTTACTCTTATTGACGCTCTAATGTTTAGGTTATCTGGTTTATATGGTTCATAGTGGCTTTATCAAATCTTTTGAAAGGTTTAGGTTATCTGGTTTATATGGTTCATAGTGGCTTTATCAAATCTTTTGAAAGGTGGCAGTTCACGGTTTAAGCAGGTTTTCCATGCAACAAGGAACGTGGCTTGCATCCAAGCCCATATGTCATCCAAATGTTTCTTGGTTGAGCATATATTTATTGTTTAAAAGGTGGTTTTTCATGCAGGGAACATGGCTTGCATCCAAGCCCACATGTCATTCAAATGTTTTTCGCCATAAATGCAAGCCCACGTGTCATTCAAATGTTTTCGCCATATATTTATTGTTTTACACAAATAAATTATATATATATAACGATTAAAAAGTATGTTTTATATTTCTACATTGTAACAATGACTATTATAATATATAGTTAATTAGTTTTTCATTGACACTAAACTTTCTGAAATACATGATATAGTTAAAAGTTTCGTTGTTCATTCTGTAATAAAAGTTAATGAATTCGTTGTTCATTCTAAAATACACGAATTTGATATTCATAATGCAGAATTATTTTTTAATTTTGTAACTTATTCGAAAAGTCTATTGAAAGCTCTTGAAAAAGAAAGGGTAGCATTGATTTCTTTAGCTGTCTCTGTGCATTTTTATCTACAATATGCCAAACTCTTTTATATGATTGTTCGTTTAAGCCTATAGCATATATAATATCTAATTCTTTTAACTTCTCTGCATCACAGTCTCCAGCGTTTCTGAATAAAGACCTCGCGGGAAAGAGCTGTAGTTTCTCTGCGCTCTCTTCCAAGGACAGAATCAATAGTTCCCAAATTCTCCAGAGAACAAATTACACAAATTACACACTGAAGTTGTTTTATCCTAGAAAGTGTGACTGTTATGTGAATGAGCAAAGTTGATTTAGATCTGAAACATGAGTGCTTAAAATATTAAGTTTATGAAACCATCAATACCCCAAACATTCAATTTCTATAACATATTAAATTGATACAACAATATATGGAATAACTAGATTATTAAACTACATTTATTAAGATTTGTAATATAAAGGTTGATTTAGATCTGAAACATGAGTGCTTAAAAGATTAAGTTTATGAAACCATCAATACCCCAAACATTCAATTTCTATAACATATTAAATTGATACAACAATATATGGAATAACTGGATTATTAAACTACATTTATTAAGATTTGTAATATAAAGATTTAAAATATTCAGTCTACATAAATAAAAACTACTTATTAAAAAATAACAAAAAAATTATATATCACAAATATTATATTAAATTCCCTAAATAAAATATTATAATCTAATTTGGTCATAATTCACTTATAAAAATAAAAGTTATCATCTTTCTTTTCATTTGAAGAGTACACCCATGTTCATTTTGAAATATTAAATTATATAATTTGTATTTAATAATTAAACTTGTCCAACACATTGGGCATTGTTTTATTACACATTCAAGTGAATTATGCGATTGTGTGATTGTTTTCTCTGTTCTGGAATAAGATGCCTTTGTGATAGCCTTCTATGAACGCATTAAATTAATATGAAAATTGTATTTCCTCTGAAATTCGATTAAGTGAATTATGTGATTGTGTGATGCAGACAGCAAGATCTTTCAACGCCATGCGGACAGCAAGATCTTTCAGGTAAGGTAGCAAGTTTGTTGGACGAAGGCAAGTTTTTAGGGAAACAGAAAGCTTAGACATGTTGCACAGAGTGTTTGTATTGTGTTGTTGTGGCAGACCCCGGCAGGGACTACCAGCTGCATGCAGCACTTGTTAAATTTGAAGATGATAGGATCTTTTTGATATAAAATTGGCTTACTCCATTTTCCCATAAAATAAAGTTTAATGATTTGTTTTACTATTTTTTTTAAATCACATAATTTGATTTAACTTAAATATATCAAAATTTTTGAGTTAAAATTTGATGAACAAAACTTCTATTTATAAATTTTGATTATTAATTTGAATTAAGTTTAAATTTTTAGTTTTGTTTTTTTCAAAAAGTTTTTTTTTTCTTTTATAAACAAAAAAATATGATAATGATGATGGTTAAAGTGGGTTTAGACCAAATATTGGTCTATCGCACCTAAAGAAACAAATTATTTATTTTGATTTAAGATTTTATTCCTATGCTTAAAAAGCTTGGAGAGAAACAAATTATTTATTTTGATTTAAGATTTTATTCCTATGCTTAAAAAGCTTGGAGAGAAGGAAGTTCAGTATTGTAACAAAGATTGTGAAACTAAGATCTAATGTGGTTGTATATGGGGAACTCTAAGAGGAAGTGGTTTCCATCCTTGATGTTCCTATTCTCACATATATGGCAGATCCTTTCCATCCATGGCCTTTTAGGAACTGCGAAACGACCTTTTTCACTATGGAGCTCATGACAATTCGTTTTAATCTTTGCTATATTAAGTTTCTTCTTTGAGCTAGTTAAAATAGAGATATACTTTTGATCTTCTAGGATGGGGTTGATGACCTTCTTATAATAACTTAATTTTCTTTTAGCCGCTAAATCTTTCTCACACCACATTTTTTTTTTGAACTTAGAAGTAACAATATCTTTAATATTATTTATGTTTTGCAATGCATTGTTCTCGTTGACCATATATAAAAAAGCATAATCATTAAGTATAATTCTTATAGGGTGAAGGGCTAAAAAAAATAATTACTTAAATATTTCATAAAAAAAATTCTCATATATGAAGAAGCATAATCACATTTCGTTGAAAAACAAGAAAAATTTCAATGAAAGCATATATTCCTAATATGCTTGTAGATATACACTTCATGAAAATGCCATGTTGTAGCTAAATTTTTAAAAACATTGAGAAATTAAAGCTTTAAGTCTAGATTTAACCAACCATGTGAAGCATCTTGCATTTCGGGTCCAAATGAGGTTGAAAGTGATTTGTATCTTTCTTGTTTCCATTGCATTTTTAAGCATAGATTATGTCCTTAATCAGCCAATAGTCAATTTAGCTATCCAATGCTATAGCCATTGATTTTCCTCCCTTAACAAGACATTTTCTTCACCATGTGTCGCCAAGGTCTTAAAGTTTATTCCATTTTTTTCTTCTTTCCTTTAACTTGTTTGTTCTTTTAATTCGTGGGAGAATTGAGGGATTTTACTTTACATGATGAAGAAGTAGTTGGTACGTGCCATAATATTTGTTCGTGCTACCACTGGGCCTTAAAATGGAGCATTGCATTCCCTTGCCAATTTTCAGACTACAACATTAGGAAAAAAGAGTGTGTTCGAAGCCACAGAGCCCCAACCACGTGAAATAAATGAAGAGATGAGAAAATAAAATATAAATGAGAGTACGATTCAAAGGAGAATAGAAACCAAGGATCTAAAGCCACGATAAATTAAAAAGTAGGGGCTAGGTCTAAAAACAATACAAATCCGTAAGGTGAAAACTTAGAAGTTCTTTCCAAATTATCCAATCTCAAAACCAGACCCATGTCATAAGTAAACCATCCATAAATTCACGAGTGAAATCACAAGTAGATCCAACTCACATAGGTAGTTAATTAGACCTTGGGAAATTATCGCAAAATGTAGCATAATAGATAGGAAACCAATACTATTCTTTGCATGATGTTCTCACAATGTGAGAGGGAGTTTGTAAGTTGATGAATCAATTTGCTTCACGAGAGATCTTTGGATGGGACAAATGGTCATTGTAATTAATAATGTGATATAGGGCCTAAAAATATCATTTGTAAAAGATAACATGGCTTAAAAAATATAGGAGGAGGTTAGGGAAAGTAAACCTCATTTTCTCTAATATTGATGCTTCTTTGGTATACCCATTTGCTCTATCTCTAAACACAAGATAAAATGATCTCTTCAAATTTAGCTAATCATATTAAAGATTACTACATTATGGCCACCTTTCTATAATATTTTAATATTTTGATGATTAATTTTGTGTCCTCTAACAATTACAATTTACTAATCTTTTAGACACATGAAGAATTTATATCCACATATAAACCCAGATATTCAACTAAGTTATTAAAAATATATCCTACCATCCCTAATTAAAAAAATGTATATTATAAAAATCTCTTTTCCTACCATCCCTAATTAAAAAAATCTATATTATAAAAATCTCTTTTCCGACCTATCTTAAGAAAATTTAATTTAAATAAAAAACTGATGCAGGAGCATCCAGCTCACAGTGACGAAGCAGAAAGACTCCAACCAGGTTCACAAGCAGGAAAACTGAATTGTTAAATTTTGCTGGGAATAATTTTTCTTTTTACTTTATTTTACAAGTCAGCAACAGTTAGATGGTTTTACTTTTCCAGTTAGGATTACTGTAGTTTCATTATTGATTTAAAGGTAGTTTATGTAATTAGAAAAAATAACTCTTAACTGTCCTACAAGTCTTGAAATGTTCAAACGA
>APFE030074067.1:283601-295795 GCA_000404065.3 Pinus taeda | reverse complement strand
GCCGAGTCAGTCATGACTCGGCCTCCCGAACTGGTTTTTCTGCCGGGTCATAAAATTCTTCAATGACTCGGATCAACTCGGCCGGTTCGAATTTGATTCGGCTGAATTTTAAAACAGTGGAATGATCCCAACAGAGGACATTTGATCATCTAATACATGGGACATTTTAAGAAAAATAGTTCCTCGCTCTCAATCTCCCAAAGATGGCAAAATTGGCAGATCCTCTCCATGTGGGATGTGGTGATCTTCTTGATTTGTAAGTGGTGGGAACAAATCTTGAGCTACTTGAGAAGAGTCTCGAGGCCATTTGAACAATGAGACTGTTCTATAGCTGCATAAAATGCTCATAACAGGCCATCTTGGGGCCAAATGTTTGAGGGGGGAATTCCAACTGAGCTGAATGTAAATCATGTAGATGTCATCCCTAACTGCCTTGTTGATCTCCCCTTTCAGGCGGCAGAGGTGACCAAGGGCATACAAAAAGTACTTGACGGGAGGGATGTGCTCAATACAAATGCTGATGCATTGAAGGAGTAATAATGCCTCCAGAACCAACAATATTTGTGTCTACTGAGGGCTAGAGCAGCAATACCCTTTGAGAATCAAAGAGCCAAATAGGGATATCTATGATGTCAAGTAACTCAGTCCTCTAGGGTGCAAATCTCGTGAAGGAAAAAGAGAAGCCTGGAAATGTTCCTAAAGGATGGGCACCAAACTTGTTTTGGAAATTCGTCTGTGGAATGACTTATTTATAACAGTTCATATGCTGTTGCATGATAGACTGAAGTTTCTCCAAACATTCTCAATTAGCTACAATCAGATTAGTACATCATGCATTGATGTCAAAGACAAAATTTTACACCCATTTCAATGATGAAGAGCGAGGCTTTGCTGATTTGTTGAGGATAAGTGTCTAAGAGAAACGTCTTCATGTTAGCAAGAGACACCTTTATGAGATGCAGTGGTCAAGTGAGTCAAGGATATGGATACAAACATTTTAATGAGGTTGAATGATTGCATCATTTGTTTTGAAATCACAAATTTTGTTTATTAGGAGTGTGTTTTAGATGGAAATGCCCAAGAATAGTGTATGGAGAAATCTTTTTGTGAGGTGTACCATGTGCATAGTTTTAAAAACCAGAACCGGTGACTGGACCGGTCCACCTAATAAACTAGGTTTCAAACTGGAACCAGTCAAATCGACACTGGTTAGATCTCAATGAACTGGTTTTAAAAAAAATACATGAAGTAATTAGTTTTTAATGAAAAAAAGTATTTTTAAAATTTAAAACCATGAGGCCAAACCAATAGAGACAAAATATGCAAAGTTTGCTCATCTATATACCATGTAAATGTGAATATATCAAAATGGCACTGAGTGCAATACATATCATCGACAAAATACATAATCAATAAGGCTCTAAATGGCCTATAAAGTCGAAAACAGTGCTACAAGCCATGGGGCCATTGGCCTACTACACGACTACAAGTCTACTGGTGCATATCAGTGATCAACATGATCATTCCTCATCAGGATCAAATTCATCACCACTACTAGACACATGATCATCAACATGATCTACATAAACATCATCTGGATCAAAGTCTGAGGATGCCTCAGCCTCGTCTGCAATGTCAGTAGTAGCACTGCCACCAATAACAATAGAAGTGGACCTAATGGAAGCACGAGTTGGTCGAGCTGCACGACTAGTGCCTTCCATTGGTTGCTTGCCTTTGCTTGATGCGGCTACTAATTCTGGTTCCGATGGCTTTGCCGCTACCCAAATTGCTTCAAATCCTCCTAACGCCATGTCAATATCAAAATCAGCATCAAACTCAGGGTCTTCAGTCTCCACCCAAAAAAGCCGCCAAAAAGCCTCCCTGTGGGTCCGCGACCGGCGTGGCAATGAACCGTCCGGTTAGGCCCAGTTTTTGTGATAAAAAGGTGAAATTGACCCTCTAACCCGGTCTTTTGCCCGGTCCGGTTGGTTTTTAAAACTATGTGTGGGGAATAAATTTGCAGTGTGAGCCCGTTTTTTAACAATGGAAAACAAGGGTTTGCTGATATATTGAGGCTAATTGTTCAAGGATAAGCCCTTCATGTTAGCAAGATAAAACTTTAGGAGATGTGGAGGTCAACCCAGTCAAAAATGATGCCGATGCAAACATTTCAAAATGAACTTGAATTGCTTTGGATTTAATGAATTCTGTTTATGTAACATATGTAAGTATATACTATTAAATGCATATTTATTACCCACTAACTAGGCTATTTAATATTAATGATTAAAGTCCTAGTTAATTAATATGTTAGTCTCCTTTACTTTGGGTCACAACTATTCATTGTGACCCATATGTTCAATGTAATATAAATAGATCACATTGTTCATTTGTAATAATCACGTTTCCTATAATATTCATATTCTTTTTAGTTTACATTGGCTTGTTCCTATTCTTATAATTCCTGATCTCTGATTGTAACGACTGCTAGGTTTGGTAGAAGTGGTATTAGAGGGAGTTCAAACCTTGCTTCCCGGTGGCCAAATTTCATTTTCTGGTTGCAGAAAACCTTGTTCCGTGGTCAATATTTTTTGTGATTAGTATCCAAAATTCTCATCTACATACTCAATTCCTCACACTATTTTGACAAAAAAGAACAAAAAAGGAAAAGAAAGAAAAATAAAATGAAAACAGAAAAATAGGGTACCTGTGAAATAGAGTTAGCTGTTGGGATCTTCTGCTACTTCTTAGGCACTGCATAACTATGTTGGGCAAACTCATTCTCTTCATGAATCTGGTAAAACATGGTCTGGAGGTTGAGGCTGAAATCTACTCTTGAAAACCCTGTTGCAATTGCTGCAAATATGGCAAATGTGAAGATTGTAACAACTATTCCAATAGTAGCTGCCCTTGAATAATCCACATGCTCTGATGGGAAACGCTTGAGTGTGGTTTCTATTTGCTGCATTGAAGCTCATACTAATAGAGACATTGCAAAACTGTTTTCCTATCATGTCTCACTCACTAAACAAAGGCTGCAGTTGCTGCTGTTCAGGAGACGTTTTGAAAACAATTGCTTAACAAGTCAAACTTAAATTTAATTCACTGATATTACTCCAGAATTTGACTGTGGGGAAATTGCTGTTAATAAAAATTTGTTGCATCCAAGTCAATATTCCAGATACATGAGCTAGCAGGGCAGATTATAGTTCCTGTGCACCAAGATTGCAAGATGTTGAAAAAGATTACTCTCATCTGTTGGGATTGGGAGCCACTAATGCTGCAGGAAATATAAGATCTCAAGCATTAGCTGTCGTCATGGAGAGTAAGGTACATCAGTGTGGAAATATTAAAAGTCAAAATATCACACACTGTGTTGATTGAATAATATATAATATATGTTATATACTATATAACAAAGCTTATATATTATAGTTTTAAAAATTATTATGTTATTATATACTTATCATTTAACTTGTATATGTCATGTTATTATATTATAACTTCTATAAAGTTATTATGATGTACGTTTAGTAGTTTTCTATATTTTCTTAGTAAAAATACAGCCCCTCATTCGTCCCCATATTAAGTGCTCCAAGTAAGGTTGGTGGTAACTTGCCAGCACCTACTCTGATTCCCCCCCTCTTCCCTTGTATTTTGGATGGAGGATGGTAGTAACGGCCAATGGAAAGGGATTCAATTTTATTTGATCATGAGACCTTTGTGGACTTTCACACAAGCATTTACCAATTGAGCTAACTCTTGTGGCTAGTAGCTTACTATTTTATTATAAGATATTTGATATGTTAAAGTTCCAAAAGTTTATTATGTACTATTGTATAGAAAAGGGGGAGTATCATTGAGGTACAGTTGAAGTTCCAACAGGAAAAGGGGTACTAGTGGAAGTCACAAGTGTGGCTTTATTTGAAAACAAAGGGGAAAAGGGTATATATTTATTTGTTGGGCCCTTACACTTTGTGTGCTCACTCAGTATGAAAGTTTGCAAAAGCAAAAGATTAATTTAGTAGAAGATAAATTTAGATGTTTTGATGGAAATGCACGAAGGAATAAACTTGTTGCCTCCATTGCTACAAATAAAAGGTCTTTGTGACATGCTTAGAGATTGAGAGCCAATTTTTGTGATGCATTTGCTACTTTGGAAGTTGCTGTAGATGAAGTGCAAGCACTTATTTTAGAGAACATTGATGACGATGGGAAATTCCAAGACAAACTTGTTTTCGTCAGTGTGGATGATGAAATAGAAATTTAAACCATTACACCTAAAGTTAAGTTGATAAATACTGCATACATTAGTCTTGGTCCCCGCCTCTCAAATACATAAAATTTCACAAAGGATCAAAGTTACTTTTGTTGAAGATCTTATATTTCCTATTAAATGCAAGGACTGAACCATATGTTGCATCATTTTACGTCATCCTCTATTGATCAATCTCTTGATCCTCTTGGTATGTATGAAAATCCTTTGATTGCTCGAGGGATCAAATTTATAGTCTTCATGATTGACATAAGCCTTCGTGTGCTAGATGAAGAATACAATTTGTCGTTTAACCGTGGTAAATGTTGAATTCTTACATCATTTCTTATTAGTGCTTCAAGTATGAAGCATCTCAACAGGGAATAACTTACCCAAGTGTCTGCTATTAAATATGCATTATTACCTAGTAACTATAATAATAATAATTATTATTATTTTTATCATTGCTATTATTATTAAAGACCTAGTTAATTAATGTATTAGTTATTAAGTAGGCAATTTTCCCTAGTGTCTTGACTATTTGTTGTGATATATATACATATATCTGTGTGTGTGTTAGTTACTAAGTAGGCAACTTTCCCTAGGGTCTTTACTATTTGTGATGACCCATTGATTGATTTATATAAAGAGATTAACTATTCAATTGCAATCACTTTTGATATAATTATATAATGTTTTTACCATGAGAAATATCTATATATTCCATATTAGGAATATCAGTGTTGTGAAAATCGCGATTTTTTCAATGAAACGATTAAATCGGCGATTTTTTCATTTTGAAAAAATCACTATTTAATCCCGCGATTTTTGTATTTTTTTTTTCTTTCAATTTAAATTTTTTTTTCTTTTGTATTTTTATTTTATTTTATTTTAATTTTGCCGATTTTTACTGATTTTATCTTTATTTTTACGATTTTTTTCCGATTTCAGACCCTTGCCGATTTAATCTCGATCACGATGTTTGCAACATTGAGGAATATACATGTTTCAGTCCTCGGGGGACTGCTTAGACTCAACAACAAGGCCCAAAGCCATTACAACAAAGCTCATCATGTCACTTGCAGGACTTGAACTTGGATGGGGAGGGTAACAATCATTCCTCCCAACCACCTAAGATAAACCCAATTAACATATATAATTAATAATACTTTTATCCTTAATGGATTACATGGGGTTGCCTCTTTTCATATAATTAATTCTCGATGACTCTTCCTAATGCTTGTTAAGTTTGTTGCAATTTCTTGCGACTATGTTTTAGGCTTGGGTTGCTATGTTTATTTACAAAAATGAATTTGATATATTTAGTTGTGTTTGTATCCTAGGTTCTCATATGCAATAAACAAGATAATATAATTTTTATTAATCACCACAAAAGTAGGTTAATGGGACTAATAGTTCAACTAGTATAATTCAATGGGGAGTGCATAAACATCTCCTATACCTATGCTAACAACAAAAGGAAAAGATCTAAGAACATAGCTTGAGCAACATCTCAAAGAAAGAAAGAGAAAAAAAAATGAATGCGCAAGTGAAAGCATATCAAGAACATGTCAAAGGTGTTGGAATTGGAACTAGAAGCCTAGGTTGAAGGAGGGTTGGGGGGAGAAGAGGAAGTCTCCTCATCTGAATCCTCAATCACTACAAAGGGGTTGGTGTTTAGTTTGAGGTTGTTAAGAGAGTGTCTACAGCTAAGGTGTCTTGATTATGCTATCCTTGGAGGGATCTTGGAGGGAGCCTTATATCAAGTAAGTCCATCATTCCTCACAATTGAGCCCAGGGGGAAGAAACTTTGAAGGGATGATTAGTTGCTTGCTTAATGGAGTTGGGAACACAATACTTTGTGCCAAGGGAGTTTGTCTCTAGCTATGGGCTCTCCTAGAATTGTTTTGTCTAGTTTGATGAAGTTTATCTTGAGGTCTAGGATGAGAGTTCCATAGATATGTTGTGGAAGTAGGTTGACCCTTTGTGGGAGGGGGCTCGGAAGAGATATGGGGTCTCATTTATTTGTCTCTTGTTGACTTGAGTTGGTTGGACAATAAGGAAGAAAAAGGTGATCCCCCTGTAAGTCTCTAGATAAGGAAGACCTCTGAGAAGGAGCCATCTGAGTCTCAATAAAGGAAATAAAATGTAGGACATATAAAGATGATGTGATCCTTTGAATTAGCTTGTACATGGCAACTTTGATAAATCCTATTCAAGTGAGGAAGGTGGTGATTAGTCATATTCTAAAGGCTATGAAAACCAACACAAAACAAATGTAGGATTCCTTGGAATGTGCATCTGATGTTTGTGCGTATACATAAGTTTGGCAATAAGGTCATCTCAATACAACAAAAAGTGCTTGAAATAGAGAGCCATCTTAGGGCCAAGAACTTTAGGTGGTGTGTTCCAAGTGACCTAAATACACTGTATGTAGATGTCCTTGTTTAGATCACAGGTTGTGGCATAGAACATCTAGAGGGTACTTTAGAAAGGGGAGGTAGTCCAAAGAGATCGTCACAAATTGAAGTAACATAAACTGCCTTTAAGGTTAGCAATGAACTTGCTTAGAGGAGTCAATAGGAGCAATGGTCTTGAAGGTGCGTCAAGCTAGTTAGGGATATCAAGCCCAACTTAAATAAAAGCACTTCACCCAGTGTCAAGACTTGATGAAGGAAAGACAAGTTTGAAGATGGCCTCAAGGCGCAAAGGATGAGCTGTTTGTTTGGAATGAATGATTCATTGAAGTAGAAGGGTCTTTACTTGCTATTTTGTGCCCAACCAACTTGAAGAATGTTGGCGTCCTTGATCTAATAACCATAGAGGACCGTAGGTCTAATTAGTGTCTAAGAGGTGCATCTTGGATGAGATGTCTTGGAAATGATAATGGAAACACTCTCTCATGTAGGGAAAAGGAATCATATCCCTTGTTGTGTCAATGTTTGAAAGCATGTCTTGTGTTGAATCGAGGCCTTCAAAATAGAGCCCCCAAATAAAGTGCAGGCCGTGGTGATCTTGATCACTTCTGCTTGGAAATAAAAATGGTTTGAAGAGAGAGCTTGCTTTGATGCATTGAAGATCATAACCTTAGTTTTACTTAGGTCAATTGTCCACTATTGAAGATCATAAAAGTGGGAAAGAGAGGAGGCGACAGGGTTCGTGTCATTATCAAATGGAAGCAAAAATATTAAGATCTAGTTGAGAAGGTAACCATTAAGGTGGTTGGTGTTTGTGAGGAACATCAATGAATGAGGAGAATTAGGATGTTTATTGATATGATTTTCATTGCATGTTCCCAACTTAACAAGTCCTAATGGTTGACAAAATACTGCTAATTTAGAAATTGCAATCCATGATCTCTTGACTCTGGTGGCAAAAATGTGTTTTGTTCTTTTTTCTAAATTGGGCTTATTCTTGGACTCTGGTTTCATGTCACATTTTTCTAATAATAATGTTCACTTAATAATCTACCTAGATCTAGAAAGGGTTATGGGTTTTGGAGTTAATTGGATCCATTCATCATAAATTGAAATAGCTGAACATGGACTTGTTACCCACCACGTTAGGAGAATTTTTTTCTACTAGATGGTCCTTAGCCGACAGTCAACAACCCCTTGCAACGACCAGATAGCTCGATCTGCCACTATCTCTGCCACTCGAGCCAACTATGTGGTCCCTCGCCCATCTGTTATTATCATATGTTTAAAGGTGGGCCTCCCAACCTTGAAGGTATGGCTTTTCATTGGTATAGTTGAGTAATTTTTCTTACTTATCATGGACACTTTTGGGCATGGCTTGGTGAGGGGATTCAACGAAAAGAGTGGGCTAGGTTTGTACTCTTGTCTCCTCTACTCGATTTGGTGGTTAGCCTTGTATCCTAGTCCCGTGGGATCCCCATTACTGGCTATTAGCTTTAGGGCTGGCACTACATGGGAAATCTTGATTTTGATTGTGTGGTTCCGCTTCCCGACATCTTATACGTCGTTCCCTCTGCTCAGTCTAACCCCATTTATCACTTTTCCCATTCGTGTCCACATTTGTCAGTTGGGTCCACCAAGGGTTAGCCTCCCCATCCCCTTGTCCACACTTTGGGTGGGGACTGGAATGATGCCTCGAAGGTTGATTTAGCTAAAAAGAAAAGAAAAAGCATAATTTGGCCACTCTCAACAGGAAATATACCACAAAATGCAAAAGATGGCTGGGACATACAAATTTAGCATGTGGGCAAAAGCCAAACATGGCCGTCACCTTGGTTCGTATGGGCCCCAGATGAGCCCCCTCCACATTAAGGAACCCATGAATGTCCCAAAACTTGGTGGGTAATGAACTGCCCCACCTTAAAGGAGGTATTTACTGCTATATCCTACACATCATGCTCTCATCCCCTAGAGCCCCGAGCAGTTATGAAGAAAAATCAATCAAAGGCAAAAGACATATGAAGAAGGGTGGAAAAACAAAGGTCGGGGCAACTCAGGATTTCTCCCTCCTACACTCATATACCCAAATGTGGGCTTCCCTTATTATAGCTACCCTTGCACCATGGCATGTGACTTGGAGCCTTCCCTTGATCCCCACTCCATTCCATCATTATATCGCATGCCACCTACCACTTGATGGATGTACCATGGACATGTCCCCCCCTTTAAAGGCTAAAACCACCCAATAGGGTCCTCGGTTAACCCCCTTATTGAGCTTGCAGACACCTGTACATGCCAAAGCTCACTATGGAAGGGCATGCCACCATGAAGTGTCCATTTGATTCCATGATTTGTAAGATCTTTTGTGTGATTACTCTAATGATTTGTTGTATTGGAGGGCAAGGGGATGCGTTGGATCTTATGCAGGATTGCAGGTGGGTCTCCATTTTGGGTTTGGTCTACCTATACGGGGCCAAAGACCTCCAGAAGGTCACAATGGAACTTGTAGGGTGAGCGTTGAGAGCCATGGGCCTCCACCATAGTAGAGAGCTCTTCATGGATCTCCAACACCATTCAGTGATTGTTCGTGTTCCACCTTTTGGATGAGGATGAGTGTACCTGGATCACCATGCCCAACCGACCTCACACTTATTCCACACACTTGGCAGAGGTTCTAGGGTCCAAATGAGGATGTGTCTCACTGTGAGAGACAAAGGGAGGGCTTATGTCATCATCCTAGCACTTACAGATGGTTTACGGGCATTATCAATTCACTTGGAGACTCATGAGGATGTCATTGTGTCCCCACACTCACTTGGGAACACCACATGTGACTTGCTTGGATATCAAGGGGCCAATCCCTTGATCACTGTGTTTGGAGCCTATTCTCTCAACTGGGCACACTTTGGACTTCGCTAAGCCTTCTCAATGGCCCAACGACTCATCATGTTTACTATTTCGCCCACTTGAGAGGCTTATCTTTCTATTTTGGAGCTATCTTGGTGGGTTTGTCACCAAGGCATATCATTATTGTACATTATTTTATTATTTAGGGCTAAATTAGGCAGATTAGGCCATTAGAATCCCCTATTGGATTGTATAAATAGATGGGAGGATGATTCATTTCTCTCATCATCACTTGGATTTGGATCATTTGTTTCCCTTGAGATTTTCGCTAGCCTTTTGGATGGATGAATTGGTGAACTAATACATTTCGATATTTGGAAGATCTTGATTTTTCTATCTTGGAGCTTCGCTTTTCTTGCACTTGATGATTGGAATAATCTCATTGTACATCGTGAGTAATCTTTTCATGCTTACCTTGTGATTTTGTCTCATAAAATGATCTATGGATTATTTTTGTTCATGAAGCTAGTGTCGCTACTCTTGGGCTTATGCGAAGTTGCTGACCTTCTCTTTGTGAGGGATTTTTCATGTTGATTGTTGAAAGGTATGGTGGATTATTGCCGTAGAGATACATGACTGCTCGTGCATTATCTTGATAATTCATCATTTGCAAATAATTAGAAGTATAAATTTCCCTTGTAACCTAGTTGCGGCTTTTGTCATGCAAAGTTGTCAGGGAACTCCTTAATCATCTCTAAGCATTGTTTCCATTAGACTCCACTCTCCCAATAGGCTAGGCACTGTTCTAGTCTAGAGGTGATCACAAAAGAATATTATTTTTCACCTTTCCTTCTCTTTCTAGGCCTAACCTTAGTAGGTCACCTAGGGCATCAAGTGAAATATTTTGTAGCCATCCAAACACCTTGAAATTTGGTCTACAACTGCATTGGGGTTTTCTCAAGGGGTCCTCCAAATTTGAGCTCAATCCAATGGTGGGTTCTCGAGATATTGCAAGTCCTAGCTCAAGGATCATTCCTCTCCCTAGGTTGCTTTGGGTTAGTGTCCCTTATTTCGATCATTGCATTTGAATTTCAAAAGAAAATTACTCCTGATCCTATTCTCCTCCCAAACTTGGTCAAGCCCCTCTACTTTTGATCAATTTCACACCCTTGACCTAGTTTGGGCCCACTTGGGTTCTTTGTGGTCCCACAACTTGGTGACTCACATTCCACAAGGATTACTTAGAAAACCCTTTTCTTTAGGATTTCTTGATCTTGGGTCCCCCTTTTAAAGTAACACTCCTGAAACCCTAGGTCTAGGTAATCCCCTAGCCCAGTGTTGCGGGGGAGCGCCCCCCCCCCCCCCAAACGATCTCGCTCCCATCCGCGCTCTGGGCGGGAGCGACTCAGGAGCGGATCGGGAGCGTGCTCTAGTAAGAAAGTTTGCGCTCCCTGCTTATTTCCGGAGTGAAGTAAGGAGTGTTGCTCTCGTCGCTCCGGGAGTGATTTTTATAACCTGGGAGCGGTCAGGGAGCGATCGCTCCCGATTGCTCCCGGAGCGACGAGAGCAAGCGACGGGAGCGGAGACGCGCGGAAAAAAAAAGAAGAGATTTTGGTGGAAAAAATAATGTTTTGTGGAAATAAAGTGAGGAAGGGAGGGTTAAATAGACCCTCCCTCATTTCATTTCATCATTGTAATGAGTGAGAGTGAGTGTGAGATTGAGAGAGGGTGAGAGTGAGGAGCAAGGAGAGAGTGAGAGAGAGCAAGGAGAGAGCAAGAGAGAGCAAGGAGAGAGTGAGGAGCAAGGAGAGAGCAAGAGAGAGCAAGGAGCGAGGAGCAAGAGAGTGAGAGAGCAATAAAAAGCAAGGAGCAAGAGAGTGAGAGAGCAAGGGAAAGCAAGGAGCAAGGGGAGATTGGATGGCAAAGAGGTAGGCTCTATAATGTTGAATAGAGTGTCTAGCAATTTTATTTTAATGTTTATTCCTAAATAAATAAATAAATAAAATTTTCTCTATTTCCCATTCCTATTCCTGTTTCATTTTTTAAAATTTTGCAGATTCAAAACTTCAAATTTCAAACATCATGGTTATATTTGTTGACATTTTCTTCTTTTGGTTCCTTTTTTGGTTATTATGGTGCTGGAGAGTAGAAAAAAGAGGGTTGAAATTGAAAATGAAGAAGGGGATGAAGAAAGGGGACATAGTGGATTTGATGAAAACCTCGATGAGGAGAAGGTGGAGGAGAGTGAACATGAGTCAGCTTAAAAAACTAAACAAGACCAAACCCCATTGTGGAAATATGTTAATAGGCTCGAAGCAGGGAAAGGGGGTGGAACCACTGAATTTCATTGCCCCCATTGCAACAATAATTACACAGGTTCGTACACTTGTGCCAGAAAACACCTCTGCGGGAAAATGCCACGGGATGGAGATAAACAAATAGGAATCAAAACTTGTATAGGTGTGTCAGCAGCAGATAGAGCCAAATACATAAGGGAAGAGGAGGAAGCCCAATACAAATCTAAAAAATCAAAGGGTTTCTTTGAACCAGCTCACAATCACATGCACAAAGAACTCCTTCAGCATCCTCCCAAGGCAGTGAATAATGGTAGGCACAGGTCACCAGGTTTAAGTGTAGAAGAGTGTGGGGAAAAACTCCACAGTTAAGCACGCTTG
>APFE030074067.1:220631-283581 GCA_000404065.3 Pinus taeda | reverse complement strand
TTTTTGCCTGCCAGTCAGAGGACCATACTCTGCAGGGATCTAAAGTTCAATGGGCAGCGATCCATGCGAATGTCACTTGAGAAGGAGCTCAAGTTGCATGGTGATGATAAGGAACTATTAGTTCCTAAGGAGGAGGAGCCTCTTGATGATGCGGATTAGCCGCATATAGAATATCTAGTAGTGGAGATTACCAGTCCTAGAGCGTCTTCCAGGGATGGGCAGGAATGCTCATGGGAAACTAATAGATTGATGCTAGATGCGAGAGAGAATGTGGGGCCGCCATCCTCTCAACGTAGACAGTGGAGATCTCCAAGTGATACACTGGCTACATGGCCCCAGTTGGGGAGAGTGTAGTAACCAAGCTTTCTTATTTTCTGGAGGCAGTGCAACAATGAGTTTGGGTTGATGCGATGGTAGAGGAGTATCAATCTATCATGCGGAACAGTGTGTGGGATGTTGTCCCTAAACCGAGGGACAAGTCAGTGGTTACTTTTTGATGGCTTTACAAGGTAAAGCAAGCAGCTGATGGTAGTGTTGAGAAACACAAGCCAAGGTTTGTTTCCCGTGTTTTCTCACAGGTTGAGGGGATTGACTATGATGAGACCTTTGCTACTATTCCAAGGTACTCATTGCTCAGACTGATTCTAGCTCTCCCCCATACCTAAATTCAAAAACAGTGAAGGGATCTTTACTTGAATGGTTCATGAGGCACAATACTTGCTAAGGTTTTGTAAATGGGGTAGCAAGCTAAGTGGGCTTGATTGTGGAGAAACTCCACAGTTAAGCGCGCTTGAGCCAGAGGAGTTCTGGGATGGGTGACCTCCTGGGAAGTCCTGGTTACCGGGTGCAAGCCCCGGAAGTGATGATTGATGCTATGTGATTCTTTCTCCACATTTCACTAGTTTCAATCCCACTTCTTCACCCCTGTGAGCATCACCCGATGCAATGAGTGCTAAGTGAACTATTCAAAAATCATGAAATTAGTCAGTTACGACTACCTCTCATGGAAATGGTCATACGTGAATGACTTACTTAACGCAGTTGAATCCCAAAATGATATCTAATATAATGCACTACGTAACCCCATACTTCAATTCAAAAAGAGTCAAGGGATCTCTACTTGAATGGTTCATGAGGCACAATTCTTGCTAAGGTTTTGCAAATGGGGTAGCAAGCTAAGTGGGCTTGATTGTGGGGAAAAACTCCATAGTTAAGCATGCTTGAGCCAAAGGAGTTCTGGGATGGGTGACCTCTTGGGAAGTCCTGGTTACCGGGTGCAAGCCCCGGAAGTGATGATTGATGCTATGTGATTCGTTCTCCGCTTTTCACTAGTTTCAATCCCACTTCTTCACCCCTGTGAGCATCACTCGATGCAATGAGTGCTAAGTGAACTATTCAAAAATCATGAGAAATTAGTCAGTTACGACTACCTCTCATGGAAATGGTCATACGTGAATGACTTACTTAACGCAGTTGAATCCCAAAATGATATCTAGTGTAGAAGCATATCAGATTTCCTTGATGAAGGGTGTAGGAATGATATGGATTCAAAACTTTATAGGTTTCTCTATGCACTTGGGATACCATTCAATGTTCTTCGCTCACCTTATTGACACAAAATGGTTTCTGCCATAAATGATGCCTCTAAAGGATACAAGAGCCCTGGGTATGACAAGGCAAGAATCATTGGACTTGATCATGAAAAAGCAAAAATATCACATTCTTTGAATAGAATGACAAGTTCTTGGACTGACCATGGGGTGTCCATTGTATCTGATGGATGGACAAATGTAAAAGGCAAGCCATTGATAAATGTTCTTGCTGTGTTTGTTAGTGGTGCCATCTTTCTTTCATCATATGATTACTTAGACAAGTTCAAGACCGACATCAACATTGCAGAACCATTACTTGAAACAATTGACCGTATTGGGCCGTACAATGTCATCCAAGTCATCACTGATAATGCTCCTAATTGTAAGGCAGTGGGAGCAATTACTGAGGATAAATACCCCAACATATTTTGGTCTGGGTGTTTGGTTCACACAATGAACCTTTTGATGTATGATATTGTTAAGAACAAAAACGAACAATACAAATGGATTGATAATTTGTACAAGAAAGGCAAACAAATTATAAAATTATTACAAATCATAGCAATACCCATGGCTTTTTCCGCAGTCACTCAAGATTGGAGTTGTTGAAGATTGCGAGGACTAGATTTGGTAGCTATTACCTCACCTTCAGTCGCCTTTTGAAGGTAAGAGAGTCATTGGCTAGCATGGTATCAAGTCCACACTGACAGGTATTAAAGGAAAGGGCTACAAATGCAGCTGACAAGTAAGGTTTTGAATAGGTGGAGGAGGCTGCTCTTGATGGTATGTTTTGGGCACGTGTGAGGCAAGTATTGGATTTCACCAAGCCCATTTATCACATGATTCGGTTTGCAGATACAGATAAACCAATGATCAGCGAGGTGTATGGGTAGATGGATACCATGTTGGGGCAAATAAAAGATATTGTTCATAACAATGATTCCAACTTGTATACACTGATTCATGATTGTGTGTGTATACGGTGGGATAAACTTAATGTTCTACTACATTGCTTGGCATATATCCTTACGCCAAAATACTACTCTACATCTTGGTTGGGCCAACCTGCACCAGGGGGTGGGGTTAGGGCCAAACCCCATATAGATGAAGAGGTATCTACAGGATAGTTGCAAGCATTAGAAAAGTTGATACCTGACAGGGAGGAATGTGCTAGTGTGCGTCTTGAATTAGGCAGATACTTCAGTTGCACTAGTTTGTTTGGTACCTTTCATGCAATGGAAGATAGAGACAAATTTGATGCCCTCACATGGTGGGAATCATATGGCGGCCATGGACTTTTGCCAAGATTGGCAAAAAAAGTTCTCTCACAGGTTGTAAATACTTCTTCTGCAGAGAGGTGTTGGAGCACCAACAACTTCATACATAATGTGAAAAGAAATAGACTCAATGAAAATCGGGCGAAAAGGTTGGTTTATGTGCACTACTACTTGAGGTTGTTGAGTCATTACTGTGATCGGGCTTATGAGGATCCAACATATAAAATTTGGGACAACCACCCAGAGGATGATAATTTGGAGGATGGCACTATACATCTTGAAGAACTGGAAGCGGAACTTATGAGAGAGGAAGATGAAGCAACAACCATGCCACCTCCACCATCCAGTAGTAGTGCTTGAGTTCCGAGTCTTGTTCCTTTGATGTCACCGCCTCCATCTACACCCTCATGTGGAGGGCATGTGCCTTCTGGTTCTGGTCGTCGGTCTGTGTGGGAGACTCCTATAAGACCACCATGACCTGCTCATACATTAGACACTTCTCGTGGCAAGGGCCACATGGAGTAGTAGATAATAGATTTACAGTTTACTTGTCTTTTCTAGTTTCTATTAGTTTTCATAACTGTTGAGTCTTGACTCTTTCATATCATAATGATATTTGTTGTAAACAATATATGATTGTGACAATTTAAGTTTGAAGTTTGAAGTTGGCAATTATAACTCATTGGTAATGATTCTGAATTATGATTATGATGCTTCGTGAAAGTTGTTTCATTTCATTTCATAATTCATTTTATAACATTTCATTTCATGTTAGATATTATTTCTTGTAATTGTTAAAGTTTAAAGTTTAAACTTAGCTTACAAGTACAACTTTGGTGATCAATGATGATAAATGTTATATGTTGAATTTTCAATTGTGAAAGCTTGAAGTTGAAACTTTAAGATTGATGAATCTTGATTAACGAGACTCACTATGTTGTATGTTATTAACTTGTGGACGTGGTTGATGAAGATTATAACTTCTAGATGATTGATGTTATATGGTTGATGGTTCAATGATCAATCTATGTTTTTTTATGTTTTTTATATCTAATTCATCATTCTACATGTTTTTGTTGACATATATGTATCAAAATATAAAAAATATAATATATATATATTATATAAAAATTGCTCCGAGATTTGCTCCCAAACCGGGAGCTTTTGAAAATGTTGCTCCCGCTCCTGTTTTCGCTCCAGCTCCCCGCTTTCGCTCCTGATCCCAAGTAACACTGCGCTAGCCCTTCTAAGAGTGTCTTTCATCTTGCTTCTATAGCAAGTAAGTCCATTATCTGAGCCTCTCTTATGAATTGGCTTTAGGAATCACCCCATATACTATCATTGATCCATCTATTCTTGTGATTCCGTTTGTACCGGGACTCCTCCATCAGTGAAAGTCCATAAAGATCAAGGAGCTTTATAGCTAAGGTGACAATGGTCTATTGCTCTGTTGTTGCCCCTTGACCTAGTAGTTGCTCTTTGGGATCCCCTCCTAGGACCCCTGCTAGTTTGAGTGGTAATAGAACCTACAAGCAATAAAAATGAAATGTTCTAATATACTTCCAGACATGTATATTATCAATCATCGAATATTAACAAGGGAAATCAGACCTAAATATACTTCCAGACATGTATATTATAAATCACTGAATATCAATAAGGGAAATCAGACTTTGTGTGCATTTGTTTAATGCATATGCCTTCTCTATCTTGGTGAAAATTCAAAAAGTTCTCTTTCAGAAACAGAAGAGTACAAGATTTTGTACTGTGAGGATTTGGAATGTTTTATTAATACCATCGTCAGAGAGATGTTGAATTATTCAATTGTTTTTGAATGGAATTAATGCTTTCCAAAAGTGAGAATGCATGCTATTTTCTTAGATGCATAGTTTAGATAGATATGGATATATCAATTGCTGACTTTTACGTAAGTTCATTTCATCAATCTGACAGTTCAATGTTTATGAACATTTGGAATCGATTTGTTATTTTTCCTAAAAATATGCCAACCATCTACCGCCCAATGTCAGGCTTGTTGAAAGTAATTGATAGAAGTGAATGGCATATTGCGAATGGCATGTTAATAAGGTTATACACAGCTGTGCCTGAAGGAAATTGCTTTAGAGTGTTGCTTACATTGATTTCTACTGAAATTCTGTTTTCGTGCAAATTATATTCTGAAGCTTGATTTTTTTCTCTCCTCTCAATACAGTTCCAGTTAAAATCAAATTGTATTTGTTTATGCAGGTGTAAAATGTTATGATGTACACATTACAATGTATTTGATAACCTACTTTCTTGTCTGTGATATATTACACATTGAACAATGGATTGGATTGCCATTTGTTTCTTATGTTAGTAAATTCTTAGTTAGAACATTAACATGCTAGATTTCATTTATCACAATTTGTGAGTTATTTAGTTATGAATTTGCTGTTAATAAAGGATTTATTTCCATCTGTTGTGCTAGTTGGGGTCCTCAAATGCACCAAGCAACATACAAGAACAGTCAACGCCTGTACCTTTCGGAACAGGTAATTGTCTCTCAATTGTGCAAGATTATTGGGTAAGTTGCTCTATTTTACTGCATTGCTATTGCCTCTATATTTTACTGCATTGCTATTGCCTCTTTATTTCTGGTTTCACTTTTATTAATTTCTTGTTTCATTTGTTTGATTGTCACTGCATATCATTGAGCAGTGTTGAGTCAGAGTTTTTAAGTTGTTTCATTTGAAAATGTTTAACATGACAGCATGTTAAAATCTATAAAGTTTCGTGTGACGACAATATCAGGTATCTGTGATATGGCCTTCTGTGCAACATTTTTGCCTTTGTAAGTGATGTTTCATCCTTAGATCGGGTATACCATTTTTAATACTAGTAATACCAGGTTTTTGTGGGATGCTTTAGTTTCTAACCTTTTGAAACCCCCCAGTTAGTTTTTTAATAGTGTATGCTTTTATCTGAATTGTGTAGCTTTCAGTGAAGGCTATTTCCAATTTGTTTGTTGGAGCTCAGATTAAGAAATGATTGTGTTGAGAATTATAGCTCGGATAGGAAGTTCTACATATTTTCAGTTTGAACATGTGAGCAGTAAATCAAGATATGTTTTGAAAAGTAATTCTAATTTTGGGAAGATAATCCCCCATACTTAAAAAGATAATTCTATTTTGTAATTTACTTAAGTAAAATTTTTGAAAGTTTTACTTTTGACTGTTTAAAATTGTACATAGACTAGGATAAATCTTAAAAATTGATTCTCGACTAAAATTACGAAGGCAGGGCAAGGTAGAGTCTATTGCACACACTTGAGAGAGAGAGAGAGAGAGAGAGCAGGCAGTCAGGGAAAAGGCATTCTTGGGCGGCACACAGTACAAGACAATCGTCTGTGCAATCTTCTGGACAGGGCTGTACATATCCATACAGCCACACATACAGATCATATAGGCTGTTCTGCAGGTTGTACAGCAATTTTCGGAGCAATTTTTATATTATATATATATATATACTATATTTTTCTAACTTTGGGAAGATAATTCTATTTTGTAATTTACTTAAGTAAAATTTTTGAAAGTTTTACTTTTGACTGTTTAAAATTGTACACAGACTAGGAGAAATCTTAAAAATAGATTCTCCACTAAAATTACGAAGGCAGGGCAAGGTAGAGTCTATTGCGCACACTTGAGAGAGAGAGAGAGAGCAGGCAGTCAGGGAAAAGGCATTCTTGGGCAGCACACAGTACAAGACAATTGTCTGTGCAATCTTCTGGACAGGGCTGTACATATCCATACAGCCACACATACAGATCATATAGGCTGTTCTGCAGGTTGTACAGCAATTTTCTGCTCTTTCCGAGTTTTTCAGCAGGCTGTACAAGCTGAGTTAGAGCGTTTTTGTTATCTGTGCATGCTGTTTTTTTGGGCACTGTATGGAGGATTCCTTGTCAGTTTTTTTAATGGAATGAAAAGCTGATTTGAAGGAGTAATTACCTATGTGTGTGAGAAATTAATTTTTATGCTTCTGCTCTATTTCCAGCCATCTGTGTGATTGATTTATGCTCAGATTTTTATGTTTGGTATCGAGTAAATTCAAGATCTGATTTATTTAATAAATAAGCATAGGACAGCAATCACCTAGGGTTTGGAAAATTTACACATCGAAGAAAGAGATGGGTCTACTTAAAAGATGATTTTAGATGTTTGAAACTTCAGATTAGACACCGGCTTCTTTTATTATTGTGTTTTTAATATTTATGTTTAAGCAACATTATTGTTTTGTGGTTCTGCAGACTGATGGCACTGTGCCAAACACATTGGTAATTGCTACCTGTGAAGTTGTCAAACCAAGGGTTGCAGCAGCTGAACATATATCTCAGGTTGGCATGGTGCTTTATTCATTTTAGTCATTCTTTTGAATTTGTCTGAAATTCCATGTCTTTTTTGAATTTCTAAGGGTTTAGAGTCTTAGACTATTTAAATATTTCATTAGCCAACTAGAAAAGATTTTAAGGTGCTGAAAATCATAAAATTGTATTTCAAAGTGAATTAGGGGCATTGGAAACCAATGCCTTAGTGCTAAACCGTAAGCCCCTGCTCCTATTTATTATCATTAATGAAAATGCATGACTTTAGTTCTAGATCCAAAGTTTCTATTCATGTACGTATCATACCATTTTGCTTTGTTGGTCCATAGGGTGGCTGAGTAAAGGAGAATGACAATGTTCATTAACTTAACATAATTTTTTATGCAGTTTAATGAAGAGGCACGTTCTCCTTTTGTAAAGAAGTTCAAGACGATCATACACCCTGGTGAGGTAAACAGAATGTACATTCGCTTTTATTTTCCATCATTCTGTAGTTTTCCCTTGAAATTCAAATATCATGAAAAAATGTAATTCTGATTTCGAGTCCTTTTTGAATGTGACCAGCGAATGTGGAAGTTTGGAATGACAGATTTTCATTTTGATATTTTTCTTTTTGTAAGGCTCAAGAGCACCCAGGCAAAATTGGAGAGGAAAAGGGAATAACATAGGAACAATAAGAAAGAGAAAAATGTTGTAGACCTTGAAAGGGTTGATATTTAGATACTTTTATTGATGTTTGTTGCAGGTTAACAGAATCAGAGAATTGCCACAAAACAGCAAAATTGTTGCTACACATACAGATGGCCCAGATGTGAGCTTCATTCTTTTCGGCTGTGCAGTTTTGTTATTAATTTGGCAGCTTAGATTCTCTATAGAGTGAAATACACCCCTTGAATAGGACAAGTTTGGAAATCAACAAGTTATGATCTGTCAAAATGTTCTGTTTCAATTCATGGTCCTCTTTGTGCTTATCCTGTGTTAAGGTCCTCATCTGGGATGTTGATACACAACCAAACCGTCAGGCTACTCTTGGGGCAGCAGATTCTCGTCCAGACTTGGTTTGGCTTCTTCCTTATTTCCTTCAAGAAATCATGCTTGTTTTAAAACATTGAAATATCTTCTCTCGTCTTTTGTGCACGTAAACACTTTTAAACATATTGGATACAACTTCCATTATGGAGAGAATTTTTAGGCATAGAATTCACATGCAAGTTATGCTCTAATCTCATAAGCATGGATTCAGTGTACATATCTATTCCTTTGGAATTAAGTACACTATTTTGCATGAGTTTAGGTGGAAGATTGCATCTGCTCCTGCTTTTCCATATTTGGTTTAACATTGCAACTTCTGATATAGAGACATTAAATGTGATATTTATATTTTATCATATTTCCAGGTTTTGACTGGACATAAAGACAATGCTGAGTTTGCACTTGCGATGAGTCCCAGTGCACCATTTGTGCTTTCTGGAGGTCAGAATTCTTTATTGATTATACAGTTTGAATAGTATAGAATTTTATTAAAAGTTCCATGAGGCAAGCTATCCTATGGGACAGAACAGCTTACATCTCATTGTAACATTTCTTCTACAGAAGAAAGCAGTAACGTGACAAATAAATGATATCCCAGAAGCTGATATCAGTAAATTGTTTTGTTAATTGTCTTGGATTTGCCACCATATGTGGGTTATCTACTCCAATTGGGTTGGCTCTCAGCACCTTTTCTCTGGAACAAATTATCCCTTTTGCCTTTGTTGCTGTATCCTTTACCTGTAAACACTTGAATGCTGAATGCTGCTACCCAACTGGTGTCAAATTCTGTCCACTTCTAGTGTGTTTATATTCCTCACAGTGGAGTAGGAAGTGTTGGTCTGTCTCCACATCTTCTTTACCACAAACATGACATGCCTTGATTTCCTGTTCCTTCTTTAGTTCCTTCCATTTTGCTATTTCACATGTTAACCTATGTGATCTTGTTCTTATGTGCCAATATTTGTCTTTCCCTGCAAAGGATGCTTATTTATAGGTATTCTTGTGCTATGATTTTTCCTACTGGGTTGAAGTTGTCTATGTAGTATAGCTGCTTCTGTTTGGGATTTTCTTTCCTTTTGCCATTTCTGTAGCATGCTTGTAAGTGGATTGTCAATTCGTTTTATGTACTGAGCAGCTCTTGTCCACTATGTTGCAATTTCAAACCACTTCCCGTATTGAAATTCCCATGTGCTTTTTTTTGGCTTGGCTTGTACTTGAAAGTTTGCCCTTCACCTTTTCTTACTTTCCATTAGCATTGTAATAAATGGTGGGCTCCAGTATTGCAGCAATAATGCTGCAACTGCTGGGGCTTCCTTCTTTACTTGTTATCAACCCGGTAGTTTGTAACAAACTTGGAAGCGACCGTGCTGTATGCACAAGTACTAGCTTCTTCTGAGAACTCATAGAAGTTGGCTTAAGCTCCTAGCGAACTTGTGCCAGTTGATCAAGTAATCAAGATCCTTAAGCTTCAGAATAAAGCACCATTTTCTTTGACACATACATAAAACCACTTGGATCTGGATATTCGGTTACATATAGGTTATTATTATGTTTTATCAGTTTAACAAGTCAAAAATACAAATTCACTTGGGAAGGCATTCATAAAAAATATTGGTGAAAGTCTTTGAGAAGTTGTTTGTGGGGAAGAACGATCTTCCTGGGTATTCTTTTGCTTTCAATGTTCACCATTTTTTTCCTATACAATTAGCTTGATCATTACCTCCAGCTTTACCATGTGCAAAGTTCAAACCTGTTTTAGAAGAATCGCATATGAAATGGTTTTCTTTATTCTGAGGAATTTTACTATGTTTCTGCATTCTTTCTATTAGAATCCATCAGTTTTTTCAATGCTTGAACACCATACCTCACTTCCATATTATAGGACCTATGTTATGTGTGTCAGGAAAGGGGAATTTAACATGCCCCAATTCCAGATTTCCTCTGTCCTGCACTTGTTTTGAAATAGTTAAGTCCTTCTGTGCACCTTGTAGTCTCTTCTTTGTGCATGCCTCCCAATGCAATTTTCAATTGAACTCCGATTCTTGTTATTTATACTAATGAATGATTTCCAAGGGTCTATGATTGATGGAATAAGTCTGTAGTGCCGACAGGTATTTCTGTGGCCTGTGTAATGCCTTGAATGTTAGTACTACACCATGCATATATAGTAGTATTCTTATTGTAACTCATGCATTGCTTACCCCTCTCATTAATTTAGTCTTCTTGTTTACTTATGTAAAATGCAAACAATGTGGGGGAGAGGGGGAAGCCTTGCTTCCTTCTACATCATCGCTAGTACTCTCTGACAGTCCTCGAGTTTTGTTTTCAGCATTGATCTGTTCGGATAGCCTGTTTACTCCTGCTCTCCACCCATTTGATGTCTCCATTTCAAGAATTTCCCATATTTTTTCTGCTCACTTACTGATATTTTTTTCCATGATTCCCCTGATTTGCTTGGCAAAGAATCAATATTTGGTTAAATCATTATGGTTTTGTAGATTCCAGTGACATTTTTTCCTTCCTTTATAGATGGGTAGAATAGTGTTTGTTGCCCATTTTTTGGGGAATCCCATTATGACCATTTGTTTGAGTAGTGCTGCAGTGTGCTGGCTAAAGGATTACTAGCCCATTTCAAGAGTTACACAGAGTCTATCAATATCTTTTGCCTTTCCCAGTGCTAGCCAAGTGTTGCATCGGAGCACTTAAAGACCTCCTTCTCCCACTCCCATATGCTCCTAGGACTAATTCCTGGACTGCGCATATATAATACTAATATACATGTGTACAGGTCCAGGTTTCTATCTTGGGTGGTTGGTAGGACTGTTTGTTCTCCTCTCCACCCAGGTTCAATGCCCACAAAGTGACATGTTGGCACATTATGATAAGGTTAGAAGGGTAGATTACCCCTGGGATACAGGTCCACCTCGATGTGCCTTGGGCCTTCTTGGCCTTTGCTAAGTCACAAATTATTGGTATATCTGGCTTGTGGGCTGTTGGATATACACTTGGGTTATAGTGCAGCTAGTAGGTTTGATCCTGGGTCTCACGCAGAACACCCTAATGAGTTAGCTATTCCCATGGTTAAGAAAAAAAATACATCTGTACAGAATGCTTCTGGGATTGCTTGACACCTGGAATTATTTTGGGAAGCACCACTGCGCACTCCCACTTCTGTTGTCTGCACCCTGCTCTGCTCTTTGGTGACACTGTTAGCCTCTTAATGCACTCTTGTACATTTTGTGTGAAAACCATCTCATTTATGCTGATTTTTATAGGGATTTTTCTTTCAACCTGATTTTTGCAAGGTCTTTTTAGTGTGAAGCTGCCATTGTTCATCTGAGATATCGTTTTCCTCTACCTGTTTTTTCACCTGTACTTTTCCAGAATGACTTGGGATTCTTGTTTGCCATCTCTATTAGCTCCTCTTCTCTGATTTTCACGAACTTGCTTTTCTGAAGCTTTACTTGTTTATGTATCTGGAGATTCTTGCTGGTTTCGTGGTGTTTATGGTTTTATCTAGACTCTTTTCTTCTTTCAAGAGTGACATATTTAGAAAAAAAACATTCATCTCTACTTTCGAATAAAGTTTTGTGATGGATATATTTATTTTGAAGAACCCCTGTTATATGCAGTTGCTTTAAGAACATTAATGGATTTGAAATATGCTGTGATCTGACTGTATGCAATTGACCGTATAGCTGAGAAAATAGACATAATGAGAAAAACCAGAATCTCCTTCAGTATTGATGCAATGATTGATGTTTTAAAGGTTAATATTGCTGTTGTTGGGTTATGCTAAACTAATTTCTCACTTTAAGAATCATGCCATGCATTGTGCCAAAATGCTGTTCAGGATTGCACTAGATCAGAGCTTAAATGGATTGATTTTTTGAATACCGTACAATGTTTTCACATATTGATTGAAATCCTAAAGTTTGCATTATTATATGGATTATAACCATGATTGATTTAACTTATTTGTTTTGTTAACTATAAATCCATCACCAATCAGGCCAGAGTAGAATTCTGGACTGGTTACTAGGCTGTCCATGAATTTACTAGCATCTTCTACTTGAAGAATAACATGAGTAAAACTAGAAGCTCTTTCAGTATTGCTGCAATGGTGGATGTATGATGGTTTATTATTTCTGTTGTTGGGTCAGCCCCAACTAACTTCTCACTTTAAGAGTTATGTCTTCAGGATTGTACTAGATCGGAGTTTAAATTGATTGATTTTTTGATCCCTGTACAATGAGTTCATGTATTGAATGAAAGCCAAAAGTTTGCAGTATTATATATCTTGTAAACATGACCAATATAATTAATTTATTTTGTTAACTGTAAGAAACACATAACCAATTGCGAGAACATAGGTTTCTGAATTTCATTGACAATAACGGCTGGATATAAGGCTGTTTGCTAATTTACTATGATCTTCTATCTGAAGAATAGAGAATATGTGCTTGTTCTAGCATAGAAACATATATCATTGGTTGTTTACTAGATGACAAGTTTTGGACTTGAATAATAAGGCAGGACACAGCCTATTAAGATTACTAAGACAAACTGATTTCCTGGATAGAAGCACTTATTTTGATGATAAGAAAGTGTTGTTGAGTATAGTATTGGTAAGATTGTTGGTGAAATCAGTGGAACAACAAATATTCTTGATGTTATTTCTCTTCCAGGTTGAACCCTGCATGTAGTATTTTGTTTGGAATTAACACTTTTTTATGGCCTTTACAACATAAAAATGGTACCCCTCATCTTGAAATGTTTGTTGGGACAGTTTTGCAGATATTGTTATGGGCATTGCTTCTTTATGAGGTCTATGTGTTATATGGTGATTAGAACATTGCTACTCTGGAAATATTTTTGATTATGTTGTGTTCCAATTATTTATGGACTTTCCAAGATGTTCAAGGACAATTATTGGAAAATATACTAGGAGCTTGTGTAGCTAGGTACTTTCCCTTGATGCTGAAATATGAGTTGAACATTGTAGTATTCAACAATGTTTCAAGTTTAATGAATTGGAAATATATGTTAGAAATTTCATGTTACCCTGTTGTGTTAGCTGCCTGGAAAAGAAAGAAGGTTTATTGCTTTCATTGGGGCATGTTGAAATGAGAGAAGTGAGGTGCACTCTACAACCTAGGTGGGGGTGGAGTTGAACCATTGACTCTGTGTGTTCCTGTGTCTAACAATACTTTTAATCTGCATGGTGCATTGAATATTGAGGGGAGCTGGATCTGTCTAAACCTGTATCTGATGTGAACACATGGTTCATGTTGAATATCTCTAACTTGAAGTGTGGATCATGTATTGAGGCTGTCAAAAAAATTTGGAGTTTGACTCTTGGGACAAAGGCTGGATTCTCTGGTTGGTGGATGCTGTTAGAATATTAACTACATTTTTGAGGGGATACAATAGAGGATTGGTGGTAGTGAGAAGAAGAAAGCGTAAGGTAGTCCTAGATGTGTTGGTACAAGTGTTAAGGATGTTACAACATAGCCCTTATAGGGAGCAGCGCCAAGCTGGGGTGGTTACATGGAGACATTGACTAAAGGTGAAAGAGACATACAAAGCAAGGGGAGGAAATCAGACCCTAACTTCACTTTCTTAAATTAAAACTAAAACTAATTGATCAACTATGTTGATCACTCTGTGTCAGCTACCCTATGGTAGTACACTTTTTCACAAAGGGATTCCAAAATGTTTGAGCACTCAGATCATCCATGATTCATCTTCATCAGTGGACAGTTTGTCAAAAATTTGTAAACCCATTTTGCAAATTTGTAATGTAAGAAATCCTAGTAAGACCATATATGTATGTAACAACCTAGGTAAGCCTAATTTTTTGGTGACGATTTCCATCCTAAGAGGTTTTTCGTCTCACTAATTCATCTGTGTTTCTAAACACATGATCGACAAAGATTTTCCCTCCGGCCTCACCCCAAAGTTAGGGTGGATTTTGTCATCAAGATTTTATGTGAGTTCTAGTGTTTTTTTATCAAATCTTTGTACAAGTGATTTGAGAATAATTTTAGCTAGTTGGATAAATTATTTTATTACAAATCACTTGGTCTACTAAAGCAATCATCATATTGAGTTGCAGAATTGGGTAAATAATTGAGGGTCTATGACGAATGGGTTTTCTCCCTTTGAGGGTTGAAATGTATTTATCTTATATAAATAATATTTTAGCCATGGTGCTAAAATATTGGAGAGTTGGAAAAAATTATTAATCCCGTCATGTGCCGATTAATTAAATTTTTTGGCAAAAATAAATTAAAAAATCCTAAGCCAAAAATTTAATTATTTAGAGTCAAAATTAAGTCTTAGGAAAAATAAATTTTTTAAATAAAAAAATTCGTGGGTCCTAGAGGAATTAATTTTTGGAGGTTCCCCATCAAGGGAATATTGAAATTTCAAGAAAATTTGGACTTTTGGGCCTTGGTGGTTAAGTCAAAGTCATTTTTTTGAGAAAATTAGCTCAAAATAATTAATTTTGAGCTAATTAAAAAGAAATTAAAAAAGATTAAAAAATTCTTCAAAAAATAAATATTTCGACAGTGGAGATTAAAAAATAATTAAATTTTTATCAATAATAGAGATTACTTTGAAGGGGATCAAGCGAACTAGCCGTTTGAAGAATTTATTTATAAATTAGAGGTCATTTTTTTCACAAAACATCTGATCTGTGAATCATGTACTAGCTTTTGAAGCTCTTTTGTAATTTTTTCTGGAATAATAATAACGCGAAGTCTTTGGGGTTTTCATTGATGGTGGTGTTACTCTCCTATTTCTTATGGTAATACTATTCTTAATGCTCTACTAAAGTATATTTTAAGAAGTTGTTGATTTTTAGCCTTTGGGAATAATCTATTGCACAAGTATCTTGCTTAGGTTATTAGATCTAAGATAACATTTTAATTTAATTGAATTATCTTTAATTCTTGAAGATTACATTGTTATTTTATATCTCTATCAATTTGACAACTTGATCTTGAGTGTGCAGAAATCTTTTTATTTCGAGAACTTGGGCGTGAGGGGAAGTCATTGGTTAGACCAACCAACTCCCAAGGCATAAGATTCAAAGAGCCTTCTTTATTGAAATCCCAAGATTTATCTAACGAAGTTTCCCTTGCACGGTTTCTTGACTAGTGCCTCATTTAAAATTATTTATCTTTCATATACTGAGTTTAATTGATAGGTTTGACTAGGAAGAGCTTGATTCTATAGATCTGGGAGCGGAGTCAGACTCATACTCCTTAGATCTAGTAGATTTGTATTTTATTTGTATAGATTTGAAGTCTTTGTAAAATAACTTTTAATTTCTAACATATGGGTTTTAGTTTTATTTTGGTATATATTAGGTCTTGGGTATTTCATTTTTTACTTGTGCAGGTGTAGATCTGAGATTATTCAAGGAGATTTTTGAAATTTGAGACATATCTAGGCCCTGGAGGGCAAGATCTAGTCTCAAACCTTTGTTTACAGGGTCAAAAATTCAAGATTATTCTGTGAATGAAGATCCGAGGTTGATATATTTTTCTGAGGTTGAGAATTTTTTTTTAGGCCTTAAAGGCCTAATGCAGGCCTTAAAAGTCTCTCCAAACCCTGCGTTAGTCTTAAGGGTTGAACACTGCCCTTCCTTGAAATTTCGCAGGCCTAAAGTCCTTCCAAAAACCCTGCCGCAACCTTACTTTACCCATTTCCTCCTTTTTGCTGCCTGTAGCAGCCTCCTCCCCCTCGACATACCCTCCATTTCCTTGCCGCTGCTCCCTTAACCCTCATTTCCTTCCTCCCTTGTTGCCACAACCTTTTCTCTTCCTCGACAACCCCTAAAGACTCATCCGTTGCCTCCTCCTCAATCTGTAGCTCCTTTCTCCACACCGCCCCTTCATACCTTTAATGCTGCCTGTAGTAGCTTCTTGAAGCCTTAACACAACCTTTCTTTGCTGCCATTGCCCTAACAGCAAGGCTAAAGGGCTCATTTCACCTTAACGCAGTCCTTTCAACTTCCTTCCAGTCTCAGATCCGCCTCTTAATCCTTAAAGCAAACCTGTTTTGGCCTTCATTCCTTGCTTTTCAAGCTTCATTGGACTTGGTTTCGTCATTGTAGGAGAAAAGTCATTTTTTGGGTTGGCTCTTCATCAAAATTTGCATAGAACTTTGGTCAAAATTTAAGGCATTCATTGGAAGAAATTTGGCAAATTATTTCAAGGCCTAGGGCTTCAGGTTTCGCTTTTAAACCCTTCTTCATCCATTGTCTAATCCATCAACCTAATCATATCTAAAACAATGACATTAAACAAACACATTGCATAACTTGGCTTGAATCTATAATCTATTATTATTATTATTATTATTATTCATTGTTAAGATCACGGCCAAGCCAAACACCAATTTGGTGTATGAGACCCCCTTGTTTATGGGACAAGGGACCCACCTCTGAGTAGCTATTTGACTACTAAGTCTATGAAGGCATACATACTCTACCCCCCTTTGGTTTTGAACTTGTGACCTCTCAAGAGGAAACACATGCTCTTAACCATTAGGCCCACTCAAGGGTTGTCTTATGTTTTTTAAAGTCTAATAATAATATTGAATTGCATCTTTCTTTTGGGTACATTTTAGAAAACAATAAATTCATAATTGTTTAAAATATCTTTGCATTAGTTTGGCATTTGAAACTGATTGCTGCCATAAGATAATTCACTGCTGTCTTGAATACAATCTCTAAAATTAAAGTGCTTTTAGTTCACTTTAGCAAGGTTTTAGTGGCTATTGGCGTTGGAATTTAAGTTTGAATGCTTGCTATTTTCTGCCTATTTCAAATCACACATAAGCTTGTTGCCTAAAGAACATCTCATATCATACTTGGTTTCATAAGCAAAAGAATTGTCAATATTCATCGTTCTAAAGCATTTTTTTGTTCCTTCTTTAGTGAAAGATAATTGTGCTAAGATCTATTTCTCTCTAAGCTGAGTACCTTTGAAAGTAATTTGCTCTAATTGCATACCATTGAGCAAAGTGTGATTTTATTGATTTGGATCTAACTGAATATTTGGGCTATTTGAAAATCTCATGGATAATTAGTTTAGAATCAACATTTTACATTGAGATTGAATAAGAATTCTATTTGGATATGTGGTAAATTGTGCATCTTGCGAAAAGATTCATTTCAGTTTTCTATTCTTGGCATTCTCAAAGATGGCTTGGTGATTAATATTGTCCTTTGAATTTTAATAAGTACTTATCGATATAACTCAAACTAAATTGTAATCTAAGTACTCCAAGGCATTAACGATCTTCCTCCAATAATCACATTCTAATTCCATTGCATTTGCATCTTAAGTTAGACTTGCATATTAAAATTTACCTCCAAGCATAAGCTTGGTTGATAGAGAGATAGGGACACCTTTGCATCTTCTCTTGAGAAGTCTACCATTTTTAGTATCTAAAACAATGACCTTGCAGCAGTCAGAGCCACAACCTCTGTAGCGCCAGAGACACCAGGCACATTAGATTTCAAGGAGAGGGATCATTAATCACACCTTTGTGTGTTTCACCTTGATTTCGCGTTGTCGTTTACTCTAAAGTTTAGGCTATACATAAAGATCAAAGAGTCATACTTAGATTAGGCATTTAAGTAAAATCAACCAAGATTCTTGCATTTCACATAAGTCCTAGGAGTTGCATTACATATAAGGTAGTTACTCATCAAAGCAACAATTGTCTATTTGATACTTGCTCTTAGATTTGTAAAGCAAGAGTATTTACTCCATAAGGCACTGGTTTCAAATCTTATAAATCTAATCGAATCTTTAAAGTCTTGCTAGATCTAAACAAGTACTTGGCCTCTCAACTGTGTGTCCCGGATTAGTTGGTTTCCAACTAGTCCTTCTTCATCTCATTTCCGTAGAGCCTACCCCCCATAGTCTGTTGTTGGGAGACAACTTAAACAGAGAGGTTGGGGATCCAAGTGATAGCCCCCGACCTGAGTCGTTGTCGTGGTGCCTATTGAGCGGCAATAAGGTAAATATAGAGAGAGTTTTTAGTCACTATAAAATAGTTTTTCAATCTCAAAGGTATGATGGAGAAAAGAAAGGTAGTCATGCAAATTTTTACTGATGCAATTCCCAGAAAATCGATGCAAGAACAATAAGGAGCATGTGATTAAAAGTCGACATTAGATGAGTTGACAACGACCCTTAGGGAGATGGTCGATGATAAGTCCCTTGGCTAGGATGGTTATTTATGCAAATTTTACAAAGCCACTTCGGCCTTTCTTGGGCCAAATTTTGCTCCAAGTTTATAAAGTATTTGTATGGACACATACACAAGGTAACCACATCAACAAGTTGTTGATCAAGTTCATCTTGAAGTCGGGAGACTCATATAATTAATCACAAGCTATTACTGATAACTTTACTTAATCTATCTTATAAAATTGTGGCCAAAGAGCTTGCTTTGTAGCTAAAACATGTCTTGTCAAAAATCATTGTAGCAAAATAGATGGCGTTTATTAGAGGCTAATACATCCAGGATAATGTGGTTGTTGTTTGGCAAGGCATTGGATAATTAGAAGCCTATGGTAGAGAGGAATGGTTGTTCAATCTCTCCATGCTTAAGGTGCTTGAATTTGATACCTCTTTTGTTAATGTATTTGGACTTTATTTTCATAGGCTACAAGTTGCTTTTGCTTCAATTGGGCCAAATTTGAAGAGATAGTGTGCTTTTAATCTATCTGGAAATGGTGTTTGTTGGCCTCGATCCTCTATGTAATAGTTGTTTAAGCCCTTGGAAAATGGTTATCCCATTCATATAAGAATTGGATAGGGCCCAATCAAAGGTACACCCCATCCTAGTCCTAATGGTGACCAACTACTGAATAGACACTTCGCAGATTGTTCTTTCCTAACCATTATTGAAGAGACACAAACTCTGGAACACACTATGAATTGCCTGCAATTTTAATGTGAAACCGTCAGGTCAAAATTTCAAATGGCCATAACTCAATGTTATTAATAAAGGAGTTCCTCAATTGGTTGGTAGGCAAATAATGGGCTTGATTACATCTAGTTAGGGGTTAAAATTCCTTGAAATCCCTTTACGTTTGAAACCTTCACGAAGGAGCTACAGGATGAAGTGATTTTAAAAGTGGCGAAGAAAAAAATTATAAATGGATTTTCAAACCATGATATTTTGTAGGTAAATTTCAAATATTTACAAAAGCCTTGGTTGGTACCCATATGTATGATTTGACATAGTAGATTCCTTATGCTCATGCCTATTCCAAGCTAGAAAATCTTCTTAGGATTTTTTTGGCTAACTCTAATGGATGCAAGTGCGTTCATAGGGTTAGATGGAGCCTTTGTTGCACCCCTAGGGAGAAAGGAGGAATGGGTATTTTAGCCACCCAAACACAAGTCCAAGATCGATGTGCCAAATGGGTTATTACAGAAGTGGATGTAAATAAGCCCTGCAAGAATCTTCTAAGGAATTTCATCGCTTTAGGGGCATTACTACACGATATGGAGTAACTTAAACCCTAAGTTTTATGTTTCAATAGATTTTGGGGATGGAATTAAAAAATACACAAATTTGAATGTCCTAAAAAATTTCTCCAAAAACTTGTCAAATACTAAACATTGAAACTTAAAAAGCAATTTCCTTACTTGGTATGCATTCATGGGATTTTTTGTATTCTTTTTGAATTACCAAATTGAATATTTTCTCTTCTTTGTGGCTTCCAAATGCATGCAAATCCTTCCTCTACTGAAATTCATACTCACCTTTGCAAAATACCGTTGCTGAAAACTGGAATGCATACAAAGCCCTATTGCATTGCTACACTCTATCTTCGATTGGAATACGTAGATGGCTATTGTTGGAATGAATATGGTCAACTATTGTGACTCCTCATTTTTTGGTTGATACTTTTCCTCCTTTTCGTGCTTGATACTTTCCCTTTTGATAGATACCTATCTACATTTCAGGGTTTATTTTTGGTTGATACTTTTCCTCATTTTCCTACTTGATTCCCCCTCGACATATACTTATGTATGTTTCAAGCTTTATCATTTATATTAGATTATTAGATATTTTTTTTTTGTCAGTTTCTTTAAATATCTTTTTTAGCTCATATATTATAAATTTATAAATTTTAATAAATTTCTAATTTATTCTATATATAATATATTAGAAGCCTAAATGCTAAGTTTAAACTCTTTACATCTATATAAATATAATTAAAACATATATTATGATATGTTATATAAATTAGTAAATATATATTTTATATTATAATTTAGTGGCAGGTGTGTGTGTATGTTGTTTGAGTGTATACACACAAGTCTCGAACTGTATGGCAAATTTTATCATTGGGCAAAGTTTATGTAAATTTCATTCTCGCTGAAATCAAATATGAAGATGAACCATGTGACATAGCTTAAACTTGCATATCTTGTTAACCATTTTGACACTTTTCCAAGTGAAGGGGATGGTTTAGCCAAAGGCATTTGGAAAGCTTGGGAGGCCATCAAACAGAAGATGGTTTTGAAAAGTGACCCCCATAGTGCTGGGTTTCCTTCAGTGACTACTATCTATTGTGGTCTCTAGTTGTTCTTCAGAATGGGAAGTTGTTAACTAAAGATTCTTAGTTTTTAGCCAAGTAACTACACAAGAAATGTATTTGATTTCTTGGTGAACTTTATTACAATTACTCTAGAGATTCGAAATCTTAGGAGATGTTAAAACCAAAATTTGTGGTTGACACCATAGATTAAAGTTATTGTAGAGAAGGTTAAGATCTGATCCTAGAGACAACTTCTTTCTAAAGCATGGCTTATTACTTCCATAGACTTGGTGGAGAGATTGGAGATGGAATAGAAGAAAAATTCTCATGAAGTACAAGTGGCTTGTTCAATATAGATGGCTTTACAACAAGGTTAGGCTTGAAGCTCAACAAAGTTGGAAGATGCAACTCTAAGTAGAAGATTTGGCTTTATTGGTTGGAATCCATTTGGAAACCATCTTTAGAGCCCTCAAAATTTGTTTCACTTGGTCCTTAATAACTGAGACTTACACATAAGGCAACATAAAATAATTTGGAATTTTACAACCCAAATGTTTTTTGTGTGGCAATAACAAAAATTTGTAATAATGCTTAACATGCTTGGGAATGTGCCATTCCAATATTTCTTGGAAGGATTCTCTGTTAGGAAATTCTTTGCATTGGACTATGGATTTTCAGACATCATAGCATTAGATTGGATTAGGGCTTATATTTTATATGTCTTTGGAAAACAAGAAATGAATGTATAATCATCAAGTCACAACACACAACATATTTTCCTTGGCAAGATGGGTGTCTAATTTTTGCCTATCTACTTTTGTAGGTTAAGGTGTAGAGTGTAGACATAGAAGTTGTAGATGGAAGTATCCCTCTAGCGTGAGTGGATGGACTATTGGATAAGAGATCATGTACCATGAGAATAGTGGCATAGGACACTCTTTTGTTTAGTGTTGGAGCGACCCCTAGGGATTTTTTCCCTCTAGGAACCATGGTTTGAGAGGGAGTGTTCACAGAGCGCTTCTCCATAGTTGAGGAGCATGCTTCGGGGATCTTTGTTATGCTCCCTGAGATTATGGGGTGCATGGCACTCCTTGAGATGCTCCTAGAGTCGGAAGCACAATCCCCAATCCACAATGCATAGGAACATCTATGTGTTCACTAGGCGTTCTCTGGACAAATTGAACCATAACTGTGGCTTTTGAGTAGGTTTGAGCAAAAATGTTGGTAATTAATGGTAATGCTAAATGCTTACAGTAAAAGAAAAATGATAAAACAAAAAGATAAAGAAAATGTCAATTTGTACTTAAATTTTTTATCATTACCATTAATTGTTTCAAAATGTTTGAGGGTGATTCCAACCTGAACTTCATATGAGGAAAGTACTATTTCATATCCCATTCAAAATTCAATAGACAATAGTTTCAAGAATTTGGGATTGATGGGATTGCAACATTTTCTTTGGATTCTATCATGTACAAGGGTATGTGATCGTTATTTAATCAAGAACACTAAGCCCCTTATGTACCCCAAAGTTGGTGGTGTTGACTAGTGAACTCCTTTGTCATGGCCTTAGCAAAAATATACCCTTCACTATGGTTAAATCATTGACTAGGCATGCTAATCTTTTCTATGATATTTTAAGGCTTGTATTAGACAATTTCATTAAAATTGGGTTGTGTTCACTGATGTCCCTGGAGGATCGAGGTTAAGGAAAAGGTTAGACATGAGCCAAAGGATGAAGGGTGATACTAATGATGAGGATCCCAATATAAACGATGGTCATACATTGCTCGTTATTTATGTTTGTCATTTTAAGGTTCTTGCTTTTTTTTTTTCACAACGCTTTCTTTCAAAGTTTTAATAAAATCATTGATATACTTTGGATGGCATTTATAACTACTTAAAAATATAGTATTCATCTACAAGTAGCACAAATATGCACATTTTCATATTTTTTGCAACTAATTTGGCATTCTACATGCTTTTTCTAACATAAATGCAATATAATATATACAAAATTATATATAAAGGTGAAGTCCCAGGATAATCTACTTCGAAGGTTTTTTGGGAAATTGTGCTCTCGACGCTCCCACACTTGTTTTTACTCCCACTCCTCCCTTAGCTTTGACAACCTTGCTCCTACTTAACACTCTACAACTTCAAGTGACTGTAGACACTTATACATAGGTGAAGGGGATGGCCCCGAACACGAACCCTAAATTTCCAATGGTTTGACAAATTTCCTCCTATTGCTTTGGCCATCCCAGAAACACAATATCTTGAAAAACCTGAGTAGGAAATGACAAAATGGGAGATAATGGCGATTGATCTTAAGCTCATAGTTTATGGATGGTGATATTTTGTTGAGGACAAAGACGCTCCTCCTAATGTGTTTGATTCATTGAATGTCTTGATTTGTCCACTAGCTTTGTGTGGTGGAGTGTTGATTATGTATTTATTTCTTTCTACCTTAGTCATTATGGCCTCTTGATTATCCATACTCTAAAGGAGGTTTTCACACTATTTAAGAAAGTTACAGGGATGAAGGTGATAGGAGCAAGGATAAGGGCAAAGCATTGGGGGGGTGGGGGAACTAACCTTTGCATGTCTACTGGGGCATGATAATTTGCGCATCTAGTCTTGGTACGTTGAATCCAAGCCATAATAAAGTGTGAGCCTCCAATGGCTATATGTTTACACTTTGTATATGCATCTAAATCAACATATAAGGCACTGAGGAGCATTTGGCCCCCACTACATAACTTAGGATGCTCATACAAACTCCTAATCAATGAAAAGTTGATGTTGTACTTTGCAAATGTTTTAGAAGATTGTGTTGTTGAGCTCATGAGGGTCCTCCCCTTTCCTTTTCAGTAGTTGGATCTAGGTTTTTGATACCTGGGCTACAACATTAAACCAAATGGTTATAAAAAGAGGATTGACAGTTGTTTTTGGAAAGAATAGAACACCGTATTGGCTTATGGTGTCACAAATGGCTATCAAAGGGAGGTTATCTCACTCTCATCAAATCACATTTCGAAGCTATTACTTTCTATTGGCATATGTTGTATTTGATCCAAAAGTGACTTTGGACGAGATTAAGAATGTTGTTGTTATTTTCTTTAGCAAGGTAATTTGGATGTCAAGAGATGCCATTGGGTCCATTAGGAGAAAATAACCAAGCCTAAAGATTAGGGAGGCTAGGGACTCAGAGATTCAAAGGGTACGCTTTGGCAACACATTCTATTTGGAAACTGATTAACTTCAAAGGTCGTGGGATAAAAATTGTAACACAAAAATAAATTCGCCTAGAATTGGTGGTTGATTGGATTATATGCCCATCAAAGTAGCATCAAGGAGGTTCCAACGATAGGAAAGCACTTGTTCATGCTTTCCCACTTGTGAAACAATACTTGGCTTGGGAGGTGGGGAATGGTATGGCAATCCGAGTAGGATGAAATGCTATTTTGAACTATAGGTATTAACATATTCCCGTTGGAAGGTTTGATTGTTTGTTTGCATGATCAAGGACTTTACATGTTGGGACATCTCGCAAAACTAGAGACAACCACCTTTTCTTCAGAGGGACGACTCTTAGCGTAAGACTTAGATCTGGTAGGGGATGATGTGTAGGAATAGGCATAACTTCATCAATTAGTAAGAGGGCACATTTGTATAGGATTGTAGGTGGACCGCCTTGTTTGTAGCTTTAATAATTTCGGAGGGGATTACTCAGTGAAGCTAGTATATAAAGTAGCCTTGGTAGATGTTGAGAGGGATAGGAAGTGGTGGTACAAAAAAAATTGGAAAGTGATAGCCCCTTTGAATTCCGAAATACTCATGTGGCATAGTCTCCAAGGGAAGGTGTTTACATGAGATCAACGGTTAAAATTGGAAGGGAAGGGCCAAATATTTGTCTCTTGTGCAGAAGCAACATAGAGATCAATGACAATCTATTTCTCCATTGCTCCTATTTAGTGAATGTTTGGGCAGAACTAGAGGCCATGGTGGGGATAAGGCCACTCTAGACTGGGCAAGATCAACTTGAGGCTTACAAATTGGTTTATGAATAGGTATCTAAAGCTATGGTGAGCCTTGGCCTTGTTCCATTTCAAGACTAGAATTAAAGTTGAAGTGCCATGAATCATGGCTCCTTTGCAAATAAACAAGATAGGCTTGTGGGTGTTCTTCGATGGAGCTTGTAGGACAATGCAAAATTTTCTTCGAGTGTAATAGATTGGCCCTAAAGTCAACTTGCACAATGGCTTGGGGAATTGTTTGTTTGCAATTGATGATAGGTTGTAACATGATAGATTGCACCCTCTCCAATGTGCCCCATTGAAGTAGGACAAATTGTCCCCAAACCTCAACCCCATAAAGAATTGTGGGTTTGATGATGGTGTCAAAAAGGAACATATTTGTAAGGAAGTCGCCAATGGTTCTCGATTAAGGCCAAGGAAGATGTAATGGATATATTAGTGTTATTAGAATTAGATCAGACCATATTAAATCAACACGTCCAATTGTTTTTGAGGGAAAATTAGTTCGAACTAGTGTCACGGATCATAAAAGGCCGGTTCGATAGCAAATTAACCTTTTTTCGCTGAATCCAACGCATTGGTACCGAACTAGCTAGTTTTGTGCAACACTACCAAGGACCCTTTGAACGCATTTTTTTTAAAGCAATAATTTATGATTGGAGAAGCCTCATATTTGACCATATTGCTCTACAACGTTTTACTTAAATTTTTAACATTATCATTAATTGACTCATGAGGTTTGAGAGTAGTTCTAACCTCATTGGATTTCATATGGAGAAAGTAGAATTTTAGATCCCACTCAAAATCCAACAAACTTAATAGCAATGTTGTAAAACTAGGCTGGTCTGACTCAAACTCGGCCTGGTTGATCAAGCTATACCCTTGCCCAAACCGACTAGGTCAATTATCTAGTTCTACCGCTGGTCTGTTACCGAATTGATTGAGTTGGTCGCCAACTCGGTCGGTTTGGTAACGAACTGACTGTACCAACCGAGCCCGACTTATATCGACCGACCTCAACGACGAGAAAAGAAGGCGGGGTTGGATGGACTTGAAATCATTTTTTTTTTTTAGATTATTTCCTAGCCCCTCTACCCATCTCTCATGCTTATAAAGTTGACCCAACCACCTCATATTTCCTCACAGCTATCTCATTGCATTTGTGTGAGCATTTTTGAGGAGTTTTTGAGCAGTTGGAGTTGGTTTTTGGAGCAACATTGAGGAGGTCTGACTCCGTTCAGAGTTTGAGCCAGATGATGTTTCCTTGTCTAGTAGTAGTGACTAGTGATCATTAGATATAATTCTGTATTAGTGACTTGTAGTCTTGCAGTTGTATTGTTTTGTTGTAGAGTCCATTTAAAGCCTCCTTGGTTATGTGTTTTTGTTTTGATATCTGTATATTACATGTATTGGACAGTGCACTGGGTGCCATTTTGATATAATAGATATATTCATGAGCATACTTTGAACATATGTTGTCTTCTTTCTGTTATTCTAATGCTTTGAGTTTGGAAACATGAATGGAAATCTTTAAAAATATGTTTTTCATAAAAAATTAAATATTTAATGTACTTTTTACAAAGATTGAGTCATTCAGATCAACTAGTCCGAGTCGATATGGAGTTGGAGTTGACGCTTGCCTGTTTCCGATTCCGACTTTTAAAACTATGCTTAATAGTTTTTCTATTTTTCAGGATTGGGGGGATTTTAACGTTTCCGTTGGATTTTGTGTTGTACAAGGGTATAAAACTAACCCGGGTCAACAAGACTAGTCTCGGGTGACCAACTCAACAAGTCTTCACTTGGAGCAAGGTCAATACCTTTGACAAAAAAAATGGTGAAATTCTAGGCCAATTACCATTCTTGCATGCCAATTGAATGGTAAAACACTTGCTCGATGCTAAAGGCACTCACTCTACCCACTAGCCAATTTCTTCTTGGCAATATGGTTAGAACCTTTTGACTGGGGGAGCACTCTGGGCCTTGATGCTCTCTGGGCCATTCTCCCTAGCCACAATACATGGCCCCTGGTCAATACCCTGACCTAGGGAGAATGTCTGCCCTTGATGCTACAACATCAACGCTTTGCAATGAGGGAGGCATTCTCAACCACACCAAGCTTCTCCCTGAAGTAGACAAACTTCATCTGGGGTAGAGTCTTTGTGAGAATGTCAACAACCTTCTTGTATGTAGAAATGTATTGGAGCTTCACTGCTCCCTTCTATACCATGTCTCGGATGTAATGGTACTTGATCTCAGTGTGCTTCGACCTGTCATGGGAAACTAGATTTTCGGAAAGCTTCACACAACTTCGATTATCACAATATATCAGTCGTCTCCAACACTTGATCAAATAGTCTTGCGAGTAGCTTTCGAAGCCACATTGCTTCATAACTTTGTCAAATTCGCTGCAATATACTCAACCTTTGCAGTGCTAAGTGTGAGAGATGTCTGCTTCTTGCTCATCCATGATATCATAGGAGAACCCAAACTGAAGCAACATCCCGATGTGCTCTTCTTGTCTTCAACACTCCTTGCCCAATCTGACTCTATATATCCCTGCAACTGTACTTCATTGTTTGAGACTTATCTCAAACCATAATTGACTATACCAAGCATATATCTCAACACATGCTTTGCCACAATCCAATATACATGCCTGAGTTCCACCAAGAACTAGCTCAGAGTATTCACTACAAAGCAAATATCAGGTCTGGTATTAACTAGATATATCAATGAACCGATCAACCGTCAATACATAGAGGGATCCACCAAACATGAATCAGAGTCTCTCAACTTCTTCAGATTGGTCACCATGGGAGTAGGCATGGACTTGCAGTCCATCATCCCAAATCTCTGAAGGATTGTGATGATATACTTCCCTTGACCAAGGAATATCTCTCCTTGCTTCTGACATACTTCTAATCCCAAGTAGTAATGCATCAAGCCTAGATCCTTCATCTCAAACTCAGAGGTCAATTCCCTCTTACACTGATCAATGAGATTATCTGCTCCTATCAGAAAGAAGTCATCAACATATAACAAGAAGTTCATAGGCTCACCTCTAACAACCTTTTAGTAAAGGTTGGGATCAACATCACTCTTGGTGAAACCAAGACTCATTAAGTATCCATCAATCCAAGAATACCAAGCCCGAGGTGCTTGCTTGAGTCTGTATAAAGCCTTTTTTAGTATGCAAACATGAAATTCCTTCTTATGTACCTCAAAGCCCTACGGTTGTTCTATGTACACTTTTTCCTCAATCAATCCATTGAGAGAAGCGGTCTACACATCCATCTGATGCAATTTTCGACCCATAACAAAAGCAATAGAAATAATAGTTCTATTAGAAGTGTAATTGGAAATTAGAGCAAATATCTCTACATAGTCCTCTCCCTCTTTCTGGGAGAACCCTCTTGTCATAAATATCGCTTTGTACTTCTCTATGCTACCATCTATCACATGCTTGATCTTGTAGATCCACTTGGAAGTCACCACTCACTTCCTTTCAGCTCTCGACACAATTTCCCAAACATCATTTTTCATAATGGATTGATATCCCGTCCATCATGGCAACCTTCCAAACTTGTTGGGCTACTGCCTCCTCACAGTTGGATGGCTCAGAATCAATGATGCGAATCATCAACGCTACATACCCCTAGTAGGTCTTAGGATGTTTGCGTTCCCTGAAAGTGCTAAAGGGAGCTGCATCTCCCTCTGCATCCTGCAAGGTTCTTTGAAGCCATGCTGGTCTCTTCTTGGATTCTTGAACAATGACACTATGTAGGTTGACTAGCTTAGTGGACCCTTCTGGCTCATGTACGAATGGTTGAGCTAATTGTCCCAAGAGTCTATACAAGCCTTCCACTCGAATTCTAATCACCTTTTCTATACAAGGACTTGTCCATCAACAAATGCAACTCTATACCCTTTATCTTCCAAGCATGGAGTCGAGATCAAATTCTTTTTCAAACCTGTTACATAAAACACAACATTTATATGAATATTTCCTCTTGACTCCAAGTGAAAGGAAGTTGACCCAACACCTTTAACTGCATACTTGGTATTGTCACCAAGTTCCTCTTTCTGTGTTGACTTCTTTTCTTCCAATTCTGTGACACTGTCACGATTTCCTGTCATGTGTCTAGAGGCAACGCTTTCAACAAACCAAATGTCAATGTGATTTGCAATAGTGTCGTAAGGGCAGAAAAGAAAATGTAAACCTTATCATTTGTACTTTCATTCCTGGATTTCTCCTAATTTGGATGCTCATCATCAATGTTTGATGCACCATTCAAACAAGCAGATTGCACAAATAGGTGCCTTAAAGGGTGAACTTCTTTGGCCTTCCTTCACCAAAGCTCTGAAACCATGTTGATTTTCTAGTGCTACTATAGACTAGCACAATGTTCTGTCACTGATAATTACTTCCAAAACATCATTAAGCAGTTAAACTCAGAAAATTCAACAGTAAATGCAATGGAATAATAAGGATCACAGTAGACAAGCCATGCACAACAGTCACCAAAATTTTTCACCTGGGAAACCCAAACTCGGGAGAAAACCCAACAATCTTTTCTAGGAGAAATTGTTCTGTTCAAGAAAAATACGATATGATTTTTCCAAGTCAAATTCTCGTCCAACCTAAGTTGCATTGAAATGGATACGAGAACGAATACGAATACGAGGTTTGAAATGGATATGAAATTTTTTCAAAAAATCTGGATACGATACGACAAGGAAACGACACGCACACACACAGATATATATATAACAAAATAAGAATTTCATATTACCATTCATCTTTTAGAATCTAAATTCTATATTTAAAAATACATAATCAATTATGATCATCATCAATTCAGCGTAAACAAATAATTATCATCAATTCAACATAAGCATTGTCATCATTATTATTGATTATTATAACATTCATGATTCAATATATCATCAAATTTCTATTTCAAATTTCAATCATCAACATGACAACATCATCACTAATATTAATAATGCACGCTACATAGTACAAAATACAAAATGAACTATGAATGACAGTTTACTATCATTATTCATATGACATATTATGGTATTCAATGTTCATTGTTCAAAAATTGAAAACACCATCATAAATCACAGTTACATATCATCAAATATGTCTTCATCCTTGTCATTATGAACCACATCCTCTCTAGAAGTGGGAGCATTGCTGCCATGTCCACTTGAAGATCCAACAATTGGTGCCTCTTCATCAAACAAAGTCATATGAGACCTGACATTCAACGTCATATCAAAGTCGGACAACTTTGGTTCCACATCCCATAGTTTGGTGGACGCAAATTTGTATTTGCCACTCTTGTGTGATAGAAAACGAAGGTTTGAATGAACATACACTAGTTCCTCAGCCTTCTTGGAGCCCAATCTGTTTCTCTTCACCCAATGGATGAAGCCATATGTACTTCAGTTCCTTTATGCTAAGGAGGAACTAGAAACTTGTGACAAGATCCTGATGGGTAGTTTTTCGATATGTGGAAGTTCCCCACCATAGTAGTTCCACCAATCAATTGGACTTAATCTGGTCTTGTCATGCATACAATCAATATCAACACCCAAACCCTCTGATCCAATAAAATGAGCAAACTCTGAACGAATCCAAATCCCAATTTTGGGATCTACAAAAAGTTTTTTAAAAGCTTTTTCAAATCTTTGTGAGACTTCTGGGTCTTTGTTTGGTGTGGTTCTTTCTGGATCAGTTAGCAACTTTGCAGAATAATACTTTGGATTCACTGCATAGGCCAAAAGGTGCAATGGGGTGGTCATCTTATTCCACCATTTGGTCAATATATCTCTTACTTCTCTGTAAAAGACTTCATCCGGGTCCTTCTCCTGGACATTTATAACCACCCTTATCTTCTCTATCATGGAATCAATGCCCTCATACACCTCTCCCAAATTAGGCATATCTATGTCAACTATGTGGAGCAAATCCACAATTGGCTTAGTAAATGCCAAGAGGTACTCCACCCTATCCCACCATTCATCATCAATGACCAATCTTTTCACTGCTTGTGCGATTGCCTCCATTGGTTCCAAAGAGAGCTGCATACCATTGATTGTAATGCTTCTTTCACCTACATAAGCCTTGTTAAGACTGATGTGAGAAGAAAAATGAGTCTTAGCAACTTGCAAATGCCAATGTTTTAATAAATTAAAAATTATAATTGATTGAATACCTATTATGATTAATGAATCATGACATTTGAGAATCCAATTTACAAATTTGAATTTAGAGTCATAGAAATTAGAATTTTTGAAATAAAGTTTAAAGTTTAAGTACCTTAAAGAGCTCCAACTTCGCAAATTCACTGTATATGCCTTGGGACATGTGTTGGTTTGTGATGAAGGCTTGAATTTCTTTTGCCTCTTCAAAAATAACTCGAATCCACTCAATTTGCTTCCCCATCTTGCTCAACATGAGGTTTAATGAATGTACAACACAAGGGGTCCAAAGTATATGCTAATATTTGCCTTCAATAATTAGGCTTGCTGCTCTACACATTGTTGCATTGCCAATTATTACCTAGACAACATTTTCTGCCCTCGCCAATTCAATTGCTTCAATCAAGATGTCAACAATGAATTGGGAATCTTTCAGCTGCCCCTCACAATCCACTGCCTTCAAAAACATTGCGCCCTTTGGGCTTTGAGCAATCACATTGATCAAAGGCCTATTCCTTTGATCTTTCCATCCATCAGAAATGATGGACACCCCTCAAATGCGCTATGAATTATGAATGGGGCTTAATTTAGCCTCCAAATCTAACTTCTCAGCACTCAACGTTGTAGTGTAAACCTTCTCATATCCAGGGCTCTTGTACCTTTTTGGGGATTCATTCACTGCTTTGATCATCTTTGCCTGGTAAGGAGATTGTATAAGGTTAAAGGGAAGACCATTTGCATTAATGCATTGGCCTATAGTTGTATTTGTCATCTCTTTAGCATCATTAGTAAAACTCCTTTCAAGTGGTCCCAAGTTAGACCGCTTTGAACCAGGGTTGCCAATTCCATAAGAGGGAAGTGGAGGCTTTGATAAAGATGCTCCCAACCTTGTTGGTTGTTTGAATTAAGAGGCTATATTTGCCTCATTTGCTTTAGCCTCTGCCTCTTCTTGTTCTTTCTGATATTTTGCAAGTTTTTCTTTGCTTAAACCATTTCCATCTGTTCCATTCTCTTTTGGTGGGCCAATGCATATTCAAACCCCATTGCCTTTTAACCCAAGTAAATGTGCTTTAACCCCGGTGTATGATCCCTTATACTCCTTTTTACACATTGCAAACCCATGCCAATGATCCTTTATACTCCTTTTTATGCCAATGATCCCCCTTCTTGGATCTTCCCAACAACAGTTACATATATCCAAACTGGTGACTTTGGATCAACTTTAGGGGCAGACTCAATTTCATGTTCCCACTGCCTCACGAATGGTTGAACTTGAAGTTGCCATAATGATGTTGTAAATGAAACAACAAAATAAAATTGGCAAATATGTATTTCAAAACAAGCCTTGAAAAAGAACAACCATTATCAAAACACATTAAAGACAGTATTAAACCAACTTATAATATAAAATAGTTGGATAACCAATCTACGATTCTATGTAGAAGATTCACATTTAGCACACAAAATTTTTAATTGTTGAGGAATTTGTGTCAAATTCAAATTTAAATGAAGAATTTCAATCAATTGAGAAATAGTACTCACATTGATCCTAATTGCTCACTTTGGAATATTGGTCATATGACATATAGGCCTATTTGAATGCATCCAAGTTTAACTTCATAATACTCAACAACAAATCCACAACAAAGCAACGGTCTTCCAACACTGCCCTAAGTCTTATATGAGCAACTGCTCTTCAACACATTACAATTTACAAACTATAAGCTAACAATCAATCCTATTTATATTCTTATGCCAGTTTATACCTCTAGAGCACTCAGTAAATATCTATTTTACCTATTTTAATTTTTTTATTATATCAAGATAAAAAAGCTAAAGCATTTTGTCTCACATTTTTACCTTTTTTCGTTAATTAAGACAAAACTAATGTAAAAGTAGTGCTTTCATGATATCAAAATAGAATTGGTGTGAAAGTAATGCACTGTTTTCGTCATATCAGGACAAAATTAGTCTCAAAAGGCTAAATGCCTTGTAAGAATTAGATTAGTGTCTTAAACAATGGACAATTATGGAAGGCGTAAATCAAACATGAAATGTTCTTTGTCTCTACAGGATGTTCCTTTTCATTTTAAATTCAACTCTTTAGTCCCAACATCTCCGCAATGTCTCGAGGGTATTGATTGGCCTTTGAGAAAGGGGAGGGGGCTGATGGGAGACTTGAGGTCCCATTGCTCTATTATTTGAAATACCCTGGAACTTAGCTCATTGCTTGTTGCTCCAATCAATTGGATCAACTTGAAAATAAGATGTGATCGTCTGAATCATCCTTGAGTGAGACGAGGTATGTAGGATTTGTGATTTGTGTCTAAATATCTCCCTCATGATGAGGGCTAGGCATCTTTGGTCATGATCCCAGAAGAAGGTAGAGAGGGATCCTCCATACTCTCTATATAGGCCATGATATCATTTTCTGATCTCAAAGTATATGGGGCATTGAAAAATGAAGTGCATCTCGGTCTCCGGCTCCTGCACGTGGTAGAACTAGCAGACCCTATTAGATCGTGATATATGGTGATCCATCTCCATCTGAAGTCGATGGGACCCAACTTGAAGCTGCTCTAGTGGAATCCCAAGTGAGTGCATCCAATGCATGAGAGTATGGGGGGTGGACGATAAGGCCATCATGCAGCTCCAAAAAATGTTCTAGGTAGAAGGACATTTGTGAGCCAAGGCTTCCTGAGGGGGATGTCCAAGTGATTTGAATGAATAATTTGTAGATATCCTCTTTGATGGCTTGATTCAGTGTTTGTCGAGTGTTAAATCTCCTAATACGAACCCAAATTTATTTTCTCGCAGTAATTATTTATTCTAAGAAATTTATTTTATTATCCAAATAAATTCTAAATTGTTGAAAAATAAAATCATTGATATTTTAACTTCTAGAAATTTATATATCGGGGAAATAAAATTAGAGAGATCAATCACACATTACAACAAATAAATACACACAATAATTCTCCTGTGCTAATTAATCTCAGGAAAGTCAGGGTTTTGACCCATGGAGAATTACAAGGAAATATGCATTTATTGGAATCTGTAACTTGGTTCTAGTGGAACAATTCAACCCACTGGAAATTAGCCTCTTAATAAAATTGAATTGGATATTTTCAGCCCACTTCTCGCTAGCAACTAGACCTTGCATCTTCCCCTCGACTAACTTCTGTGCGTTAGGAAATTTGGCCTTGGCAAATCAACCTCTCTAGCAATTCAACCTCCTTCCCACTTCAGTAATTCGAACTTGCAATCTCCATCAATTCAGCCTCCCTGGAAATGCTCTCGAATCCACTTATGCTCCTCCTCCTCTGTTCTACAGTCTAGTTGAGCCTCTCGCTCTAGAGAAAATCGCTTTCTCCACTTGTGTGTCTTTACCTCTCCCTTAGGCCTATTTTATAATCTTCATCAAGCCCAAATCCCTAACCCTTATCTCCCTTCTAGAAGATCTATGAGATCAACGATTGAGATCATTTCTAGGTCACTAAAATAATTTAATTATTTATCCCTTAGAAATTGACTTAGTAGTCCACAACAATTAATTGATTTTAATTATTGTACTTTTCCTAATTTAGACTTAGGAAAGAAGACGTAAATCACTTATTCCACCAGGAAAGCACGTAAAGAGGCAATAAAACATCTTCTACATGCTAAGACACCAAACCTATGTAGAAGACCTTCTCAAGCTACCATAAGCTTCAACACTGGGTTGGTAAGAGATGTGCTGGTTGTTGATTTTTCAGGATTTCTTTCAATGACATCTTCATTATTTATCTGTGACACTTTATCATTAAGCAATTATGCATAGGAAATCTTCAACATTAAAACAATAACAACAATAGAAACATGAAGAGATAGCCAAACACGAGATACAATTTATCTTGGGAAAACCCCAAACTAGGGGAAAAACCCAACCACCTTTTCTTAGAGAAATTTGTCCATTCAACAAGGAATAGAATTTGAATTTTCAAGTCAAATCAAATCAAATTGATTAGTAACCAAACCCAGGTCAACCCTGGTCAAACTGCACTCAGAAATTTGGTTTGCTGTCCCTCATTAATTTTGGCCGTTCCTAAAGAATTCATCCTTTTGTACTGCGTCAGGTTTTTCCTTTAGGTCTCCCATAAATTTTGTCTGTTCTGTCTTAGGTTTTGTTCTTTAATGAGATTTGAATTGTGCCTCAGATGATCCAAATATTAATGCCGAAATGGAGAGGACCAATGCCAATTAATAGTGGTCGAATGTGCCAAATTGGTGTGTCCCTTCATTTAGGGCCGTCTTGAAGCCGACCTTACATTTTGGAGGTAAAATTCATAATTTAAAATTAAAATTAATATTTTTATCCTTTTTAGGCCGACTTGGAATCCACATATATTTTTATCGTTTCTTAAGTATTTGGAGGGCTAAATCTTGATTATGAAGATCAACCATAGCTACAAAATTCAACACTAGTTTGTGAAGGGAGAAACCAAATGGAGGAAGGAACTTTGGGGAGATGGTCATCGACTGAAGGAGCTGAGATGCCTCTGAAAACCATCCACGAGCATGACTCGAGGGGTTACCTGAAGTGATGGCCTCTAAAGACTGAAGTGCAAGGTAGGGGTATCTCTCTTTCTCGGTAGGAGAATATTTGTAAGCCCTAACTCTATGGAGGAAAGTGACCAATTGGGAAAGGACCTCAAGGCAAAATGGGTGGACCTCATACTCTACTTGAATAATGGGCTGTGGAATTGGGCGTTTGCAGTGAATAATACACCGAAGAAGCAGGGTATGGACACTCTCCATTGTGGCCCAATCAAACTGTAGTAAACTGAACCCCCAAATCTTAGAACCATAGAGGATTTTGGGCTTGATAATGGCCTGCGTGAGGTAGAGGTTGGATGAGAGGTCCTAGAACTGTGCTTGTAAGTATTATCGCTCGATGAGGGTTAGGGAGCTATAACCTTTAGTGAGCCGAGATTGGTGTGCTTGCTGCATACCAAATCTGGGCCTTATAAATTGTACCCCCAGGTAGGTGTAAGATGCGGTGATCTCAGTGTCTGTCGCATAGTAATAGGAGTGTAGGTACGCAATAGAATTCTTAGAGGCATTGAAGATCAAAAGCTTGGTTTTACCTAGGTTGACCTTTAGTTGTTGAAGGTCACAAGAACTATCTAACACATCAATCTGTCTTTGTAATCCCTCAGGAGTAGCGACCAACAAGACCAAGTCATCAACAAAGAGGAGTAAGGAGATCAAAACATTGTGCAATGGTAGCTGTCACCCTCCTGTATATGGTCATGGAGGAAAGACTCAAGCTCATCAATATAATCCCAAAGAGATTAGGCAAGAGGGGACACCCTTGCTACACCCCTGGTACACCCTAATGGTAGTCTAAATGAAGTCTAAAAGACCACGAGCCATCTTGAGGCGCCCCAACATTGACTCATAGAGTTTCATGATAATAGTTAAGAGGGTCTTTGGTATGCCAATGTCTTAAGAGTCTTTGGAATAATGCCTCCCTCAAAATTGTGTCAAAAACATTTTGAAAATCTACAAAGTAATAAAAAACCCGTGAAGAGCGATGGTGGGCCTCCTCAATGATGACCTTGAGGGTGAATATAAAATCAATCATTTGGTAGTCTGGGCGGAAGCGTGCTTTTACTCTAGCTTTGACATGTCGATTCTCTAGTTCCTCAGAAAGTCATTGGTGTAGAATTATGGCATAAAGCTTGGAGAGTGTGTGTCCTGTCATGATAGTTTTGTAGTTATTTGGATCAACATTGCTCCCATATTTGTGGATCTGATGGATGATGTGTCTTATCTAAGAAGGGGGGAAGCCTGAATAAACCACATGGTTAAAAAGATTTGCAATATATGACTCAGGCGACTGAATGCCATACTTGAGGGATTTGGCCTAAAACCCATCCTCATTAGTTGCCCTGTTGGTACTCAAATCTCTGGTTGCTCTCTTGATCGCTAATTCAAAGAAGAGGTGGCATAAGGTGGGAGGGGAGGAGATACAAGTGGTTGTTATCCGAGGATGTTGTGAAGGGAGGTGGCGTGGGAGAACATGGTATGGGGGTTAAGGTGGGAGAGATGTCATGATGTTTAGGAAAGAGGGCTTGCCAAAAAGCTTTTTGGGAGTGGCGGAGAGCATCACAAAATTCTTGTCTTTGTTGGGAGAGGAATGTTTGTTTTTTGAGATGTAGTCTATGGTAAGCTTTGTGGAGGCTAGGGGAGGAAGATGGGTCATGCATAAGCGTGAGGCATCGATGCTTATGGAAAGATTTGCACTCATCATCAAACCAATGGTTCATAGGACATGTATCAGGGGTAGTTTTAGGACAAGACTTGTCAGTGGAATGAAGGTATGAGGCAAGCGCTGCTTCCATGAGGCCGTGGAAAGTGTGTCGTATTTATCTGTGGTTGTATCTAAGGTTCTAAAATCAGAGACGGGAGGGACCAATGTCTTGAGGTGGGTATTGTATGCATCTGCATAATCTTTATCAGAAAGGAAGGTGCTACTAGTGGATAAATGGGTAGGAGGAGGGATGGGGAGGGGGAGAAGGCGAGGAGAGTGTGGCTAGTGAAAGTGAGGCGGGAGATTGAGAATTGTTGGATTTGGGTGAGGAGGTCTTGGTTGGTGTTGGCTTAGTGGGTCCTGACCCAGGTTCAGTGTTGAGTTTGCCAAACAAATCCCTATGCTACTGGCCCTTTCGGCATCAATCCGCGGAGCGCGGACTGAAGTCTCACCCGAAGCAATATCGGGGGATGTTGGAACCAAGTTTCTGCACCCACAGATGATCATGATGTCGTTTTATACCCCTAATCTGCCTTCGTGCAGATCGATAAGCCCTTAAGGCTTATCGATATAACTTCCTCTTACTAGCATCTAAACCTTCATGAAAGTCAACGACTGTCTTTCGCGGACCCCAAACAGGTGAATCAACCACTTACGCGCCTTTGTAATTACCCTTAGTTCTGTATTTACCCAAATCGGCTTAAGTGTCTGATAACTTTAACATGCATTAAGATGTTATTTGCGTAAACAGTGTTTAGTACTTGCGTTCTTATAACAATGTAAAACATGCAAAATCGCGCATCAATACAGTATTAAATCATAACCCCAATATTCATCATAACATAAACGCATTACAGAAGTAAATGGACAAAACACAACTATTTCCAGAATAATCTCTTTATTGATACTTCAGTTCTGCTTACAGACTCGAGACTACCCTGCGCACTCAGCTGCAGGGGTCCGTGCACTCAGCTGTGGACTTTACTCCAGGCCTCTACGCACACAGCTGCAGAGCCTCTCTTCTACTCTAAGACTCTTCGCTCTTCACTTCTACTGACTCATTACATTCGTCTTCATCAATATCATCAACTATGAATTGCCTTACTCTCTAAGACTCTCCTTTTTATACAATCCCATGGTTCGCGGACCATGGGTAGGTCTATACAAGCCGACACAAATTTCATAAAAGAAGGGAAAAACCCTTTATGACACTTAACTATCTACGTGCTCTGTGACCACAACTTGCGGAGACTTTACACTTTACATTAAAAAAACTCGACCTTTCTGCCCCAAAACTTGGGCTTTTGCCCCAAAACTGATCACAGGGGACCCTGCCCCAACAGTTCCCCAACACAAATTTCGTGACTCGTCCTCGAGTCACTCTGCTGGCGCAGAGATCTTACTGTGGAGACCTCTCAGCTCGACCTGTGCCACTGCTACCTTAGCCGCGCTTTGCGTGGTTGCCTGCTTGATCTGCTTCACTAGCTGCTCTGCTGCTAGTCCCGCACTATCCTCCTTGATCTTCTGCTGCATTCTCTGTAGGCTTGCCAATTTCACCTCAATGGTGGCAGAGATAACATAGGCCTCGTCTAGCTAAGGCCCCAATCTGGTCTTGAGGACCGCCTCTATCCTTTGCACTGCCTCCACCTGCTCGAGCAACTACTTTGCCTCATGCAACTTAGCCAATCATTGTGATATAGCGATGGTGCATGCCGTCGCTCTTGCTTCGTCATATTGCTGCTGCAATTCGCGGGCTTCTGTTTTCAACCTCTGCAGGTTAGGATTTTCCTATAGAGTCATAAAGACCTCCATAGACTGCTCAAAGAGCGCGGTTCCGCCACTACGACATCTACTGTTGCTGCTGCATCCTTCACAGCAGCTTCGCGATGTGCTCTGACCTCTGGTGGAGTTGAAGGTTGTGACTTCAACTCAAGCTCTGTGATTTTAAGGTTTAGCTCAAACTGAACGTTGGCGGTTTTTGTTTTCGCATCGCGCACAGTTGCAGCGAACTTTCGAATCTTGGCCTGCAACGACGCTTCTTCTGGTATGTGCAGTTCTGGAATGGTTATGCATGCTTCGACTACCCCACTACTGCAGTGTGCTCGTTCTCCTCCTGAACCTTCTTCCATGCTTCTGCTGTCTTCTCAACGAACGTCTATTCATTGTTGACTTTCTGCTCGTTGATCAAGCTCAGCGCGCGTTGCTCATAGGCTCTAATTTTTGCAATCACACCTGCTTGCAGTGTGTGAAAGAATTCACTTGGGAGCACGGTAAAGTTGAACTCAACATTCTTCAAAGCACTGACAATAGCCTTGTCAGCATCTTGCTTCTGCGCTCAGAGCTCCATCAGGCAGTGCGACTGCCCAGAGATCCAAGGATTGAACTAACTCTGCTGCTTGAGTGGTCCCCGACGCCAAACTAGTCGTTGCCGAGCTGCTTTACCCTGCATCGGCCTTGAGTTGAGTTGTTTGGATCTGCAGCTCGCATAGACCCGTCTATGTAACAACTAGTGCTTGCTTCTGCTGCTGCTCAAACTATTGTAATAGTTCTGTTGTTGTGTCCTTTACCTTGTCACCAATATTGTCTAAGTCGCCCTCTGTCATGGTGATTGGGTCGAGTGACGACTTGGAGGCTTTGGTCTTCTTGCGCTGTCCCTCCTTTTCCTGTTCCCTATGTCGCTTTATGCGGAAAGGAGTGCTCTCCTTATCTCCGCCACCCTGTTCTGACTATTTTTCGTCCTCTATTCGGGGCAAAGGAGATTTCCAACTTTTATCTGAGTTGCACTCTTCCTGCTGTGCTTGTTCCTTTGCGGCGCGCTCCGCTTTTGTGTGGGCCTTCTCCTCAGTCTCCTTCTTCTTTTTTGCCAACTGCTAAACCTTCAGTCGAGCTGCTTCCTTTTTCTGCTTTTCCGCGGACTTGCTAGTCTCAACGGCCAAATCCGATGCTGTGTGCCAATCTGCTGGCCAACGCTTAAGGACTTTGGTAATGGCATCATCCGTAGCCAAGTAGGGAAGATCATACCACTTCTGATCCGGATCCTTCAACGCTCAGATGTAAACACGGTGGAAGTCTGCTTTGAACTCTGCGTACCCAAAGAACTGCTCAAAGACGGTCGGTGACAACTGAGACTTTCGGTTGATGGTTGCGCGAATGATTGCCTCCATTAGCACCCAAAAGATTTTGCTTTCACGACCCTGTGCATTGTCTTTTGTGGCCCAGAGAGAAGCGAACTTGGCTGCTTCTTGTAAATCTGTCTCGATCGGAGGAAATTGGCTGTCCTCCAGCAACTCCCACGCGACCAACACAATTGATAATAACAACCATGAATAATGGAAGGTCTTACTTTGGTCCTGTGCCTCTTTGCAGTTCGCGAGGAACTCGCTGCACATGTAGTGCGCCCAGTTAAACTGTACGCCCTCCGCGCACTGAGCCGCTAATGAGACCACTGGTGCCGACACCTCGTCTGCGACACTTTCTCATCTCTTTACCAGCGAAAATTTGGGTGGCCACCTTCACCGCGGGGTTAGTAATACTGGAAATGGAATACCCCCGCGCCTTCTTGACAAGTTTGAACTTGTCCTTCATCTTCTCGGTGAGGTCGTGCTCGCTCGTCTTGCCGCCAATTGCCTTTGTCGGATTCAGTCCTGAATGAGGCAATAAGCTGATCCGATGGATCAACATATCAGTTATGGGTCAACCACAAGCACCCGTCATGCAAACGACATAACAACTGCTTAATGACTGTCAAATTTATGGGGCCGCGATGGTAGTGAGGCACCCATAACAGGTTCAATAACCCTTCCTTGTTTACCCCGCGAATCCATTCCATCGACTCCAGCGCGGTGACACCAGACTCCTTGTAGAAAACGCGCTTCATGAAGGTATCGGTAGCCATGTGGGGGAACCGCTTACTCTCCCCCAAATCCCAATCTTCAAGCTTCAGATGTGGGATGCGTGCCAAGCGCAGACCTTCAAAAGTTATATTTTCTGGCAGCAGGGGTGTGTTCATGAGGAACTGTCCCTCATCTGGTTCCTTTGGGACCTTCACCTTGTCCTGGTGCGGAGGGATGTACTTCGACAACTTCGAAACCCCCTCAATATCTATGTATTCCGTGCTCTCTTCGGCCTCCAAGTCTACCACTTTGCCTTTCTCCTGTGCAGTTGGCTTTTCTTTCCGCTGTGCCTATGTAGCTTCCTGTTTCCTCGGTGACTCGTGCACAGGCAACGTCTTCTTCTGTTTATCCTTCTTCGGCTTGGGAACTTCTCTCGTCGGCATAGGCTTCGGCCTAGGCGACCTCGACGCCTTAGGCATTATTGCGGGAGCCTCCATACTCACGACCTCAGGGGCAGCTCCCTTAGAGGCGACAATGCCCCCAGTACTAGCGGTCTCAACTGGTGCAGACATGAAGTTGTTAATGAGGTTCTGATCAGACTCAGGATACTGATCAAACATGAGTTTTGCAAGCAAATTCAAAGAGTTCACGCAACAGACAACACAACTCAGAAATTCTCAGAATGCAAAGTGTTTCTCGTTGGACGACCACCTGTAATTTATAGGCAAATTCGAATTCAAATTCGATTGTTCCCCCCAAAATTCGTCCATAAATGCGAGATTGGCGACAAATTTCCAATGATTTCGCACTTGATTTCAGCCTTAAATGCCTTAAATGTCGGCCGCCCGCTCCTCGGAACCATCTTCTCGCAGTGAATTCATGAACAGTGACAGTGACGGTCACTTTCTGGCTGCGCTGTGCGGTCTCCACCCCTATAGCGCAACTCCCTTCGCGCTTCTGTTGGTATTGTGACATCCTCCTGTTCCGCGCATACCCCTTGTTGCGCAACTCTACACCTTGGGTAGTGTAGTTTATAGTCCCACGCCTCCTTGGAGTTGCCTGGAGCGCTAACACTATGCTACTGTCATATAGTCAATTGGCCAAATCCCTGGTGTATGGCTTCAATCGGCTCCCATTTTTCCTGGAAATGGATCTCCATTCAATTTCCTCGGTAATCTCCTTGATAACATACGGCCCCAGCCAATTCATTTGAAATTTTCCTAGAAACTTATCAAAGTTGCTGTCATATAATAAAACTAAATCTTTACCTTGAAGGTGCGTAGTTTGTTGTGCCGATCATGCCATGCCTTTTCGTGCTCCTTCTGGACTTGTTGATGGAATCCAACCAAGAATTTATCTTCTTCCAGCTTCATCAGCTGCATGAGGCGTTCTTCTAAGGCTTTGCAGTCCGCCATTCCTGTGAACGCCGCTATGCGTAGACTAGGAACAATGTATTCCATCGACATCACAACTTCTACGCCATAGACTAGCTTGAAAGTTGTCTGTCCAGTCATCTTCTTACATGTAGTTCTATAAGCCCATAACACAGCGGGTACACGCATGTCCCAATCATTCCTTTGTGCATTGCAAACCTTTGTCAGCGTGTTCTCCAATATCTTATTAAACACTTCCACCGCCCCATTGGCCTAAGGATGATATGGCATGCTCTTTTGATGATACACTTGGAACTCTTCCATCAGCGCGCTGATCGTTTCATTAAGGAAGTGCATACCACAATCACTCATCAAAATCTTCGGGAAACCAAACTTGGTTAGCACATATTCAAATAGGAACTTCGCTGTTGTTGCGCCTGTATAATCCTTCATAGGTTGCCCCTCTACCCATTTGGTCAAATACACAGTCACGATGATGATATTCCGTGCACTTGTCTTCTTTCCTGGAGGCTGAATCAGACCTACAAAATCAATCGCCCATTTCTCAAATGGCTGCAAGGACATCTGTGGATTCAAAGGCAACTCATCCCTACGCGATGGCCTGCCGGTTCTCTGACATGCATCACATGCCCTACAATATGCTTTCGAATCCTTATGCAATGTTGGCCACCATAACCCAGCGTGTAAAATATTTTGCGTTGTTGCCTTTCTACATAATGGCCTCTTGCAGCTCCTCCATGAGCTTCAACTAGGATGCTGCTTTGTTCAAAATCAGGCACATAACATCACAGTGTTTCGTTTGACCCCATGTTATACAAGTGACCTGCAATAACAGAGAAGTCTGCCGTGCGCACCACTAATTCCTTCTTCTGTTGACTAGTGTACCCTTCTGGAGCTGTCCCTGTAGTCAAGAAGTGGGTGATGTCTGCAAAATGATTGTTTGCCACACGCACTACAAATAGTTGCACGTCAGGCAGTCCTTCCTCCAAATTAGTAGGTTCCCCTCTTGTTTCAATGCGCGACAGATGATCTGGTCTTGCATTCAATCTCCCTTTCTTGACAATTACTTCGAAATTGTACTCTTGAAACAACAACAACCATTTGCATATTCCCCCCCCCCAAGAAAGGCTTGTTGACCAAGTACTTTAATGCAGACTGTATACATCTTAAAATGACCGCCTAGCAAGTAATGTTTGAACTTTTGGAGCGCGTACACAATAGCCAACCCTTCGTGCTCTGTGGTTGAGTAATTCTTTTCAGTCTTAGATAGCTTCCTACTTACAAATTCTATAGGGTGATCCAACTCTCCTTCACCGCCCTGTGTCAGTAGTGCTCCCGACGCAATACTTGACGCATCCACATGCACATGAAACTCCTTCTAATCTGGGAAGACAAGGATCGACGCGGTGACCATTTTTTCCTTTAACACATCCAGGCTTCGCTGACATTCTTCACTCCAACAGAATGTAGCGTCCTTCATTAACTTTTCCATCGGCGCAATAATCTGGGTATAACTCTTGATGAACTTCTGATAGTACCTCGTGTGACCCAACATTGCATGCAACTGTTTAACACTCCTTGGCGCCTCTAAATTAATTATGATTGTGATCTTAGTAGGGTCACCATTAATCCTTGTTTGCACACTACATGACCCAACAAGATTCTGAAAGGGATGCAAAATAAACACTTCTTCAAGTTTAAGGCGATTTGATACCTCCAGCACGTATCCAACATTAAGCACAAACTAGCTACATGGTGCTTTACCAGTCCAAACACTGTCTAATCGTCAAAGTATACCTCCAAAAACTTGTGAATGAACTCTTTGAATTCCGCAATGACTACGCACGAAAAGATTGCTGGCACATTCTTAAGTCCAAACGGCATGACTGTCTACTGAAAGCATCCTCACTCGGACGCAAAGGTAGTCTTACTCCTGTCTTCTGGCGTGATCTTTATCTCATGTTATCCAGAGAACCCATCAGTAAACAAATATGCCTCTTGTCCGCTAACATTATCCAGTACTTCGTTGGTGAACGGAGTTGGAAAATGATCATTTACGCAAGCACCATTCAACTTCCTGAGATCTATGCAGATCCTTATCTCATCCTTCTGCTTCTTTTCCTAAACTACCATAGGACTGACCCAATCGGACTCCTCTACTGGTTCAATAATACTCGCTGCCAACATCTTGTCCAATTCCAAGCGGACCTTTTCCTTGTACTTAGGATTAAGGCGATATGGCCTCCGCTTCACAGGCTTCGCGTCTGGTTTCAACGTTATTTTCATCACTCCTAAATCGCCTATTATCCCCTTCAATTCTGAAAACTTTGTAGGGAACAAATCCTGGTACTCACGGAGCAACTCAGCGACCTTATCCACCGTAGCATCATCCCAGTGGTCCCCTATCTTCGCAAACTTCGGTTTCGCCTTTGTCCCATTGTTCACTTGTCGAGTTTTCAACAGTGTAGTGATATCTGGATTCTCTATCTGCGACCCCTCAACTTTGCGATGACCTTCTGCCTCTCGAATATTAGTGTTCCTTGGATCCTCCTCTTCTTCTTAAACAGTCACATTGTAGTACTCCAGCGCATGGCGCAACTGGGTGGTCCAATTTGGTTGAATCAAATCCAAGGGATCCTGCGTGATTCTGAAGATCGCTGCCTTGACCTCCTGCAATGCTTCATTGATGCACTCGAATCCATCCTCAAAGTTGAATGTCGTCAAGAATCCCTGTCTCAAAATATCCCATTCGCCCATGCCGTTGCGGAGCTGTGTTTCCAAGTACCAATTCATTGGTATTACGTCCAAAGTGTGACATAAAAAATGTGCCCCCTTCGTTTGTGGCTCTGCTCCATAAGCATCAGTCTATTTTGCGAAGTGATCGCGCGGATCACTGCTCCCATCGTATTTCTCTGTCAATCGCACTTTTGGGCGACCAAACTGCACCCTCATCATTCTTCTGTATTCACGCCATCCATGGAAATTGTCTTTATGCGTACCCCACCATCTTGCGGGCGTAGCACGCAGCGCCAAGTCCAAGGCTTGGAAGCGATGCTTCTCTGGCACTTCCCTTTCAAATGCATCCAAAAATTTATCAACATCAGTTAAACCATCATAATAAGGCAAAATTCTTACCTCCGATGATACACAATGCATTGATTTAGTCATCATATTACAATGCATCGTAGACACTTCATGCAATCGATTTTGCCAATGTTCCAATTCCTCATTTGAATCTGATGTGGAGGAGTTTTCGCGGTCCCATGGAATACGTCCATCAACTGTCGGATTCACCCAGTCTTGATCTCACACTGTTATCTTTTAAATCTAGTCCAAATCATCGTCACTTTCATAATTGCAGACCGGTTCAGTTTAGCACGGACCTTCTACAGGGTCCAAAGGTACTACTGTGCGGAGCAACTTTCTTTAAAATGACATTGTCCGCTTCTTCAAATTGATCACCTCATTCATGTCAATAGCCCAATCGATCCGAAGGAGCGTGGGGTAGGGATTGTTGTCATCGACAATCTCTATCACTTTGAAATCAGTCAACGCGCTCGCGCCTTCAATATCTACTGTCACTCCTTGCAATCTTCCCATGGGGATAATCTTTTGCTGATTCGCCATTCTCAATTGAATCGGAGACCACTACAGCGCAAGTCTCCCCATTCTCTCCCATGTTTTCTTCAGCGAAACATCGCATCTGACCCAAGATCAATAATTACTTGGTTCATTTCGTATTCGCCTATTTACGTGGTGAGCCTCATCTCACGCCCTGTTCTTGCCTTATGCTTACCAATTTTCCTGATCACGCATGGTCCCTCAGGAGCATTTTCTTTAATGACACATTTATTTATCAACTCCTGTAATCCTTTTACGACCTTACTATCGCGTAGCAGCTTCATACAGGTCTTGAAAAAGGTAGTAAGCATGGATGGGTCCATTTCTTCACACTGCTTATCTCGACTTCCTGAGGTAGAAGCCTCAGCAAAGCTTTTCTTTGCTTCGATGAACGTTTCTTTCACGCGCTCTAAATCAAAGGCAACCTCCTTCTCTAGAGCTTTGCGGACCCATTCACTTTCTTCAGGCTGCTTTCCCTTATCTCCACCAGTGGTCATTCCACTTCGCAACACTATATTCACATTAGGATCCTCTTCGCGGGGTTCAACCTTCATCATCTGCAGGTTTTGGGTAAGCTGCTGCGGCTGCGTCCCCTTTTCCGGTGTCTTAGCTATTAATATATGGCAGTGTTTTGTCGCGTGGTCAAACTGAGTACAGTGTCGACACGACAGGCGCGTCGGGTTCGTACATTCTTGTGTGTAGTGTCCTGGTCCTCCACAATTGTAACAAATAACTTGTCCTCGACCTCTCGCAGGTCCTCCTTTGTCTCGACCTTGTCCGTGCCCCTGATATCCTCCTCGCGCTCCCCCAACGCCCTGATCCGGAGGCCGAGTTTCTGTCTGCATCCGATATGCGGGCGTTCTCTCCATCATTAACTCATAATTACAACAATTGCGCTCATCATGACCTATTGATTTGCAGAAGTTGCAGAAGAGCTATTGTGCTGTCTGTACAAATTTCTGCAGCAAGTGACAATTGTTTATCACATGTTTTCTAGCTACCTGACAGATAAACACACCATAGCGTGGGCCCTGTACTTGGCCCTGCTTGAGCTTTTGGCCTCAGAGGCATCAACCCTCCTCCTGCAACATAATTCGCAAAGACAGGGAAATTATCCTTATCATGCGCCTAACTCTTACATTTCAAACACCAAACTTCTTCATGCACCTCTGGTCGTTCCGTTCTGTCTTTCTTCAGACTTGGGAACTCTAGTCAAAGATTCTACAACTCTGCGTGAATCCGTTGAACTCCCAAAGCAACATCTTGGATCGGTGTCTCGTGTAGTCTCATTGCAATCTCCAGGGCTTTCGCCTGGGTCCCAATATCTTGCTGTGATAAAGCAACCCTTAAATGAGGCAAGAGAGAAACCACGAACCATTCGCGGTGTTGCCCATCCATAAGATTCATGTTAGCTTCGCAGATCTTGCATTTCAGTCTCTGATCCAGCTCCCAGGGTGTCTCAATTTCAAAATGACCAGGGATACCTTTAGATTCGGGAGGCCCACCTTCAAACATATGATCATGGGAGATGGGCGAGGGACCACATGGCTAGCTCAGTTGGCAGAGAAATGGCACAACGAGCTAGCTGGTGGCTGGTGGCTGACGACCGTATTGGAGAATTTTTTTTCTCCTAGGAATATTACCCACAAAATGGTGGGTAACTGTCCCATTGGACTAGGATCGAAGAATAACCCCACTTTTAAGGTGAGGGAACAAGATCACGGTCAAAACCCCTATTTCTTCTACGTCACCCCATAATCCATATCAAATGCCCAAATACAACAAGCATAAGCACCCGATTGCAAAATGAACAAAGTACCCTTTGATTGGAATCCCACCTTTGTCCATGTGCTCTTGTCAAATGGGTGAAAAGTATATGACTGATACAATTGGCAGAGATAAAATGGCACGTTGTCAACTAGTGGTGGTTGTCAGGGTCTCCATGACTGGCCGGTTGGATGTGAAGCATGGGAGAACAAAATTCTCCTTTAGGGTTGCCTATTTTGGTGGGTGACATGGCCCTTATGTGAGGTTTAACATATTGTCTGTTTTCCATGGGCATATGTCATTTCTGGTAACATGAGGCTCTTTGTAGAAACATGTATTGAAAGAGGCACTTTATTGGGTATTTATGGAAGCTTATGGTGTTTTAGCTAGCAACAACATTTCTATTAATATATTCTGCAACCATAATGAAGAAAAAGTCTTGTGGGAGCACCCACTTATTGGAAATAAACAATGAATCTGATTTCTTGTAGTGAATAGAATTCGTCTTTCTTTTGTTTGACAGAATTTTTTTGCAGATGTACTCATATGCATTGACTGGTCAGAAGGTAAGAGGTGTGGCCTTTGACTTTTTATTAATCTACTTTTCACTATTTATTATAATTATGTTTATTACACTGCCACTCCCTTAAGGAATACTTTGTCTTCAAACCTTAATATATTGGATTCTCTCTAGCTGATCATGTTTGCTTGGTGGCATCATCTTTGTCTTTGTCTAGTTGTAAGGGCCTGACTTTGTTCTTGCTTTGAGTGTTGGCAAGGCCCCTTTGTATTTTTTTCATATTTTGAAGTGTTTTGAATCTTGATATGGTTGTTTAATGTAAAACCTTGATGCCTCTTGCTAAGATATTTTCCTTGCTTTTTATTGTTGTATGTTTGTCTGTGCCTCGTGTTTTTTTCCATTAGTTTCAATTCATTCTTATTGAGAGTGGAAAGTTCAACACCATATAATTTATAATATTGAATTTGCCAATTAAACTCCATGAACTTTTCTTGAATGTTTGTGGTAGAAATGCTCAATTGCATTAACTGTTCTGAACCTAGCACTTTGTCTATCTCATTGAGTAGTAGACTGTAAAATTCTGTCTAGACTCTATAGTTACAATTCTTGTATTTGAACTTAGATTTTGTGATATTGTCCTACTCCCATAAGCTCTTGTCCATCATTGTAACTGTGAAGTCCTTGGTGGCATGCAGAAAGGGTTTAATTGTTTGGTGGCATTGATGCCCATATATTTAAGAGTGTTTTTGGAATTTTACAAGAATTACTATGTTTCTATTTTTTGTGATTCCTTTGAGCTTTAATGTCTTAATCTGTGATTTCTTGGTCTTTGTTATGGGTGGAATTATAGGTTTACCTTCCGTTTTTCTTTGAAACTTAGGATTAAGATGCTTCTATGTGGAATGGGAGTTTTACAGATGTAGCCAGATTGCTAGTTTACTTATGTTTGGAAGAAGAGGGAGTAAATCTGAACCAGACATCACAGTAATGTGAAGTGGAAAGAGATATTATAGGTTTACCTTCCTTTTTTCTTGGATCTTGGATCTTATTAGCCTTTCCGAGATAAAGCAGAGCATATATTGTAGTCAGTACCTCTATTGGGTCCTTTTAAGTAATCAGTTCCATTTGAGACACATCATCTTCATTCTTATTCAATAGTGTGCATGTGATTGGTGCTAGTGTGACTTCTGGAGGTGTTTCATCATAGTTAGAATCTGAGTTGTGTGTTACTATGATTTCATTTTTTGGGTTTGCTACTTGCTTCCTATCCACTATTTTATAGTAGTGTAATGAGATGTCTTCTTTTACCACAATTATGACAACTGTTTTCCTTCCCTTCTCCCTTTTTAAGTGGTGATCTTTAGTGGTGTTGTAATAACTTGATGCATTGCAATTGTTTTTCTTCTTCAGGATTCCGAAAGCTACCTCATTGAATATTGAAATTTGAGCTTTCCTTTTATTATCTTCAGCATGCTTCTGGCTTCAAACAAATTCCTTAGGTCTTTATAGTCTTGGCTCTCTGTAGATGATGGGTTTTAATCTTGAATGATACAATTTTATCAATTGATCCTCCCTAAGGTCCAAAAATCTAGTAGCCAAGTCTTACCATTCATGGGTATATTTGTTAACTGTCCCTATTTGATGTAAATGAGTGAACTTAGTAAATGTGTCGTCTTCTTCATTGTCATGAATTATCCTATGAAGATCTTCTGTGAACATTCGCTAGTTAATGGATAAACCACTGGTTTTCTTTGATCACCAGGTAAACCAATCATATGCATCACACTCTAAATATAAGGATGCCATAGATATTTTTCCCAGTTCGTTAGCAGGTGGTTTCATATTCAAAATCTCTTCAGTTTACTAACCCACATGATTGCTTTTTCTATCGTCTAGTCCATCATATTTAGGTATATCGATTTTGATTTTACTTAAACAACACATGCTATCTTGATATCTCTGGTAACTGGTGTTTGATGGAGTTGCACTTGGTGGTGGTCTTTTGTGGTAAGGTTTGTGTAAATAATGCATGTACTCTTTCTGTTAGTTGATTAGTTCTTTTACTATGATCATTAAGTATCCTTGATGCATCATTCTTGTCATCATTTGTCACTCTTGGTGGGAATTGCCATCATTTCTTGGAATCCTCCATTAGCTTATCAATCTCTTCTTGAACCGATTGATTTTCTCCCGCCCCACACACCCCCTCTCAAAACTCTTTTGGTCCTTCTTCCGTGACCAAGGTAATGTCTACATTGATTAACATCTGTGTGTGGTTCATAATGACTTACCATCTTGCTGTCGTCTTTTTTCTTTGTAGACTCCACTAATAAATCTTTATAGTTATATATATATATATTATATATATATATATAATATAAATTTTTCATTAGGTGACTTAAGGGGTGTTACCTTAGGAAAGACTTTGTATGGAATAATCATGTGTGGATAAACTGGTGGCTGTGTACAGTGAGAGGAATCAGCTGCTATTGGAAATGACACTGGTACAGATGGTACACAAATTGCATATTTACAGCATATTTTTACCGAATCACAACAGATTGTACAGACAGATTTTTGGAGTGTATGATTGGAAATATTGGTGGCTGAGTATGGAATTGAATGGATAGCAGCACCATACAGATGAAACCATTATTTGAGATGTACAGAACAGATATGATGGTTGGTGCATGGACAGGGGTACAGAATTGATTGGCAGAACCAACTGTAATTGATGGCTGTGAAGAACAACTATGAGGGTTTTGTTTAATTAATCCAGTCCTGGCTAAATCAGTGTCTCTAATACCAAATGTAGTAATCAGACTTCCTCTTTATTATGATTGACAGAACATTTCTGCAAATATATAAGCTTATATTGAAGAATAAATAATTGATAAGATGATGATTACAATGAGACTCATGACGGTGTACTTATATGCATTGACTGGTCACAAGATAAGAGGTGTGCCCTTTGTTTTCATTAATCTACTTTTAATTATTTAGTATTTATTATTTACTATATTTATTATAATTATGTTTATTACACTGCACCATTGAAATCTACATTCTGCAAAATGCTCAGCATCCTCAATAAGTTTGAAATAGGCATGAAGAAATTTAATAAACAAGTAATAAAGCACTCATAAAATAAATAGCAGAAATATACCCAAACCAGACATGGTGGAAAAGGCCTGAGAGCCTCACTGTATTATATTCCTCACATAATGCAATCCAATGTACAAAGAATGATAATAGTACAAATAAATACATGATGAAGTTTGTCTCAAGATAGTACGTCTATCTTGGACACTATGGTTGAGAAAATTTCTCAACCAAACACTAATCTAGGAGAACTAGTTGGAGAGAATCTCTCATCCTAACTAAACTCCCTAATTTGAGGAACTAACTCCTAATTCTCAAGATTTGATTTTTTTTAATTATAATTTTGGATTTATAATTGTTTATTATCAGAGTGAGGCTAACATTCCCTCCCCCCTCTTCAATGATAAATCCAAAATAAGAACAAGGAACCCTCTTCCAAGTTCTCAAGTTGATCCTCAAAAAACATTTCCCTGAAAAACCACCAAAGCTGGATGCTGAAGAAACTGCAATATAAAGAGACCATGAGTCAGCTGCATGTCTGATTCATCTCTGAATATCGCTTGACAACTCCATCACGTGCCAAGTTGCAAAGGGATCCAACTGTCCTTTGCTTGAAATCAGCATCCTGTATCCACTGAAAAAATTTGATAAACGCCCACTGGCGTATTTGTTTGCTCGCTGACAAAAGTTGATGAACGCCCATTGGCGAATTTGTTGATGATGATCGCCCACTCGCGGATGACGTTGAAAAACAACTCACAATTGCTTTTGCTGTGTTCGAAAACTGCTCACTGCTGACTTTGCTGTCGATCGCCCATTGGCGAATTTGTTGATGCTCACTCGCTGAAGAAAATGCCCACTGGTTGCTTCGCTGATGTTGTCAAGACTTTCAATCTGACAACCACTATCAATTCATTGACATTTTCCCCCCTTCGTCAGCTGAAAGGAGAGACAATCTTCTTCAAATTATTTTTGAACCCCCCCCTTTAGGTGTAGGAGTATTTCACTAGTGTACTCCCCCATTCAACTGCACGAGAGTACCATCTTCATTTTTACTGTTGGCTGCAATATGTGTGAGTGAATTCGATTGTAAAACTTATACAATCTTCTGACCGTGGATGACCATTCCCACGGATCAATCCATGAATAATTGATCTTCAATCTGGTTGATTGTTGCTATTTGCTGCATTGTGCTGATGAATGATTTGACTTGGCACAATGGTGACAAGGATGGAGATCAAAACACTGATCTTCTAGATGACCAGTTCTTTGACAATGAAGGCATTTTGGTTTGATTGCAACTTCAGTTTGTGTGTATTTTTGTTTGTCTTCAACTCTCTCAGAACTAGTTGATGTGATTTGTGCAAGAAACTCTGCATTGACAAACTTAATGGGCCTTGAATAATTTGGGATATGCAAGTTGGCGTCATCTTTGACATATCCTAAGCCTCGTCGATTTCTGTTACTTTGGATTTCTTCCCATGGCTTGATGATTGGTTTGGAAGAAAGTTGAACTGGATCAGGGACCACTTCGACACTTGAAGTTGGTTGGCTCAGTGACTTGGAATCATCAGCAGTATTTGTATTGTTCAAAGACTTGGAAGCATCATTCTTCTCTAGCAACTCAATTCTTTGTAGTTGTGACTCCAGTTGAAGGAACTCAATCATTTCATATGCATGTTGAAGATGCACTTGAATATCATCAAGAGACTCAATCGCTCTCAAAGTAAGATATTACTTTGACTTTCACTTATCACTCCAAATACAAAAATTCACTTATGACTTCATTACATAAAAAATTACAAGTACTCCTTATCTCTCCAAAATGTACAAAAATATGATCATGCTTTTCTTCAAAATAATGAAATGATTTGTATGAAGTTACTTTATAAAAGTTATTAAAGGTTTCTTTTTTGAAAGCCATTCATCCCTCCTATATTCTCCATGCTTCTTAAAATATTAGAACTTTTAACTTTGGAAAACTATGACCCTTTCAACTTTGACTACAACCCTTTTTAAAGAAAAAACTTTGGAAAACCTTTTAAACAATTTATAAACTTGCCTCAAAATTCTGCAGACTCGTTCAAATGGTCACCATCTCGGAAGCCAACATCTCATAAGCCTTTTTCTAGTCAGTGGTGGCTTTTGGTTGTCTGAGCTTGTTGGTTACTCAATTCTCAACTTTCACATCCTGCACTGAATTTAGAACATGTCATTGTTTCATGAGCCTTGAAAAAATCCTATCTGGGCAAAGAATAAAGACCAATGAACTGAGTTCGCACCGCCTTTGGTTAACTTGATTTTATAGCTCCATTGTCCGCAGTTTTGCTTCTCCATACTGGACAATTCTCTATGCAACAATATATAATCATTCACATGTCCCTTTTGGCTTCACGTAACATTGTTCCAATTTGACCTCACTTGGAGAATTATTGTTTTGTAGGTTCAACTCTTTCTAATTGACTGTTTTGCAAACATCGCGCTAAAAAACCAATGCCAACAATTACTATTGCATTAAGATCTCTACCTCACAATCAACACTCTTTCACATACAAGTGGTCGAAACTTAACTTCGCAACACTTTTTAGACAGAAGGCCCACTTCTCTTCATGGAAAACAAAATATTAACAGCAATGGTTCTACCTCAGTGGCTCGAGGTTGCATTTAATGCTAGAGAACCCTCCATGAAGCGGCACGGTAAGTAAAAATATGAAATGCTTTCCTTAACTCATAATGCAAATATCCATGGAAAAAAAATTGATTCGATCTCCCGAGAGTTGATCATAGCACATCAATATGTTTGCACTAGTAGTGCTGGAATTGCTAATCCCTTTGAATCCAACATCTCTTCTCTCACACGGAGCAATGAATTGACCCTTATCCACGCATGCAGGTCACTTTCTCATGTGAATGATTCCTCCAACAACTGTATTTTTCTGTGTCAGAGATGGTAGTTATCTCTCCAAACTATATTCTCTACAACTACAACATCGTGCATCTACCCACAATGTTCACACAACATTGCAGTTATTGAGGAATCAAGAATTCTTCGACCACGATTTTATCCAAGCACGAAACAACCCTTTAGGGTTTGTAACATATCTCTACAACAACACATCCTCCCATCGTAGAACTTTCACAATAGCCATACCATCGATTCTTGTTGATTCAAATCGATCTCACATGATCGCGCAAGAATCTATGTTGAGACAGCTTGATTTGGAATTTGACTCGGAAGAACATAAAATGTGAGCAGCAATTTGGAAAAAATTCTTGTGAATGCTATTTCTTATAGCGCATTGCTACCATCATTGAAGAAACCAATTCTTCTTTTGTTGAACTACGTTGCAGTTTTTAGTCTAGATTCCAACTCGTACGCTAAACAGACAACAACTCACCCATAGCAACTCACCCAGGTAGGAATCGTCATGCTTAGAAAAAGCAGCCACATCACGGTCAAATGCCCCATTAATGCTTGGCTCTCTCAAATGGCTTTGTGGCTCCACGCATAGGCAACCATACTAGTTAAGACTTACTCAGCGACTCAAGCTCATGACGCTCACATCTCTAATAAAGATATATCTGTCACTTCTTTACAGGGCGCAGCCCATACCGCTCCGATACCAATTGAAGAAATTTAATAAACAAGTAATAAAGCACTCATTAAATAAATCACAGAAATATACCCAAACCAGACATGGCGGAAAAGGCCTGAGAGCCTCACTGTATTATATTCCTCGCATAATGCAATCCAATGTACAAAGAATGATGATAGTACAAATAAATACATGAGGAAGTTTGTCTCAAGTAGTACGTCTATCTTGGACACTATGGTTGAGAAAATTTCTCAACCAAACACTAATCTAGGAGAACTGGTTGGAGAGAATCTCTCATCCTAACTAACCTCCCTAGTTTGAGGAATTAACTCCTAATTCTCAAGATTTGATTTATTTAATTATAATTTTGGATTTATAATTGTTTTATTATGAGAGTGAGGAAAACAAGGCAGTCTGGGAAAGATATTCTCTCATAGATGTCATGGAATATTAGCTACTTATAGTGTTTCACTCTGCGTCACACAATAGCCAGTGTATTGCCTTCTGCATTCCTGTTGGTGCTTTCACTCTTTTTTCGGCAAGATCAGTCCTACCTGAAGTTGACCTAACAAACGAGTATTTCAACCAAAATGCATGTATTTAAGGGTGATTAAACATAGATTATCCACTATCACATCCGAATGCATTTCATTGGAAGCTAGTAAGCCTCCAACTTTTGCAGCCTGGTGGAAGAATTGGTTATTGAATATTGCACTGGTGAAGCTCCATTGTTTTCCTTAAGTATTGTAAATCTATCGCTGAAGTACCAAAGCTCTCAACACCTATTTTGTTTGCAATCTTTTGTTTCCAACTGTTTAATTCTCCCAAAAGATAAAATAAACAACTCATTTACTATTACATGCCCACTCCAGAGTTATGTGTCCCTGTACTTTTCATTTTGGTTCTAAACTTCCAGCGTTTTACAATTGCCTGTCAGCTCCGTAGATTTTTTCTTTCGTCAATGAGAAATATCTTTACATTTCATATGGGGAATATACATGTTTTGGTCCCCAAGGGACTACTCAGACTCAACAAGGTTTGAAGCCATTACAACAAAAGCTCATCATGTCACTTGCAGGAATAAATTGAACCTGGGTGGGAAGGATATCAATCATTCCTCTCAGCCACCTGAGATAAACCCGGTTGACTGTCAGCTCCATAGTTATGTGCGCATGCCCTTTTCATTACAATTCCCTCTTAGTAGCTGTACAGATTGTTTTTTCATTTTGTTTGTTTTCTCTTTTGAGCAGAATATAAAACAATCGCCTCCCTCTTAAAATGTTAACCAGAATCTTCAAAGCAGTGACTTCTTTGAATTGGCTTGTACGTGGAGGATTCGGTTGGATGTTCATACAGCTTTTCTATGCTGTAATATAAAATTCTTGAGAAAAAAAAATATATATATATATATATATATATTTATATAATATATATATATATATATAGATTGCTTTCCCATAACACTGTTGATACTAGATAGATATGAATTTAGAAAAAGAAATAAAATCTGTAAAGAAACCGTTGACTGCAAGACCTTTGCATGCTCTTCACACCTTCAATATTGAACAATGCTCAATGCCCAGAGGGTTCACCATGCACTTGTCTTTGACAAAAACCTCGCAGGTATTATGAATGCATGGTTGATCTACATGTCCCTACCATGAAATCTTCACAAACGACTTATGTATTCAAACTGTGAACCTTTCAAAACTTCAATAACTTAGTCTGCACACAGAGGAATTATTGGAGACTTTGGACATGGGTTATTAATGCTTTGCATACATTCCGTTAACATTAATGCCATTACAGATGTCTTCACTGACTGATGTAATTAACTTCTGTTCATGAGGAAGGCAAGGTTGCTTGGCATGCAAATTCTTCTGGTTAATATTTGAAATATGAATCTCTTCCTACAATTGCTTCTAATAAAGGTTCATAACAAGCTCACTTAGGTACACCAGCTTCTCTTTTGACATTCAGATGTTTCTTCTGTTGCTTTGTCTCCATGAAACAGTCTTATGAGACCTCCCTGCTGAGTGCTCTTCCTTCATAGTAATGTGGATTGTCACTTCTGAACTGGATTCACATTGTTTTCTTGACATCTTCAGAGCCAAAGATAGTGGGCCCTCTGGCACATCCACAGTCATTATTGTTTTGTGGCAAGTGGAATGAGCAAAGATAGTCCACAATTGGTCCCCTAGACTCCTTTCCATGCATGCCATCATAATGCAATTTAGCATCCTTTATAGTGGAATTTTTATATTTTATCGCTTCTAAAACCATTTTGCAGGAGACCTTACCATTACAGTGTCCTCCTTCACACGTTCTCTTTTAAGTTTTTATTGCAAAGATAGCAGATCCATTTTATGCAATTACAGTTGCAACGAGGTAACTTTTTACATCCTTCTGTGGCTTCCGTGTCTCACCAGCATTTTCTTTCCAACATTACTCATTAATGAAGGACAATGTATGTGTCAATCTCAAACAGTAAATGGAAGCCTGCCATAGCTGAATACGTTTGCCACCAAATCTTTTTGTATCTGCAATATCAAATCCTATATTATGCCTTGTTTACAATTTTACTCTATATTTATTTCTATGGCCTTCTTCAACTCATATATTCTGCACTGCCTTAAATATTAATTTCTTAATGTAATGTTCATCCGATGCTGCACTTGCTCTACTTTATGCTTCACACTTTCTCTCAAGTTCCTTGCTAAATGAGTTTGTAATTGATCATATCGTTCTGCGTGTATCTTTCTAGGTCCTTGGCGAACCAAGCATATATTTTGTTCAAAAATTGTATTTGAATTCACTCCGTGCTCAGAAACACTAGATGCTTAGTACGCACTCTTCCATCTTACATGGATTAGATTTGTTTATGTTGTTTATTTCGGGCATTTTGGTTTCTAAGATATATTGGGCATTTTTGCTTACACTGTCCATTCTATCAACATACCTTTGCACCTCTTGGGGCAATTGCTAGTTAGTTATCTGAGTCCATTTGCTTATCTTTATTGATAGTTTTTTTAGGCACTTACTGAATTATTGTATATTATTTGGTGCAGCTAGTGTTGAATATCTTGCAGTTTTCCTAAAGATCAAGTTTACATATTTTCTGCAACATGATTATATTAAAATTAAGTTCTTTTAAACAATTCTAATGTTTAGTTTGTTTTCTTCCTCTGGAATTAACAGGAAAGGACAAATGTGTTTTGCTTTGGAGTATACAAGATCATATATCTGCTGCAACTGAGCCTTCCTCTGCAAAAGCATCAAAAACACCATCTTCAGCACATGGAGAGAAAGTACCAAAGATCCCTTCGATAGGTCCTAGAGGTGTTTATAAAGGGCATAAAGATACGGTTGAAGATGTGCAATTTTGTCCTTCAAAGTAAGGACCTTTCCCTCCAAAATTATAGTGCTTGTTATTTTTAGGAAGCCTTTATGGAGTTTGTCTTGTAATTTTGGGGTATATATACATCCGTTCTTTCAAAAATGTAAATGATTAAGTATTCATTTCTGTCATAGTTTAATGAAAAGTTGAAAGATTCACATGCACAAAGAAAGCTTCTACTGTTTGTGCCAAATAATAATTAGAAAGCATAACATTCTACCTATAAATCAATTGCCATATCTACTAAATGAACAAAGTGAAGAAACAAATACAATATGGAAGTGATGTTGGGAAGTTGATTTGACATTCTTTGCGATGAAGGTACCATGATTTTAGTTATGTTGTATTGTGTCATCGTCTAAACCTGCAGTTCTCAAGTTGAGCACAAAGATACACATTTAGGGTAAAATGAAAGTACCACGAATGTCACCTTGGTGGTCACTTTCCTCTCGTTAGGCTGGTTCTTTTCCAACACAAGGGGGATTTCTCTATCAGTTTTACCAATCTGTCCTCAAAGCCTGAAAACAATTCTCACATTGGGAAACATAAAATTGAGACTTTTCAATAAATATATGGTGGTGATTTCAAGTAGATGAGTGTTTTAAAGGGTTCAGGAGTCGGAAACAATGTTAAGTATTTGGAATTTGATTATGAAGCACAGTGACCCAGCAAACATGCCCAAACAAAACTATTTATTTTCTAACATGGATCTGTAATTACATTTTCAGCCAAATATAAATGCTCAAAATGATACCTCAGTGCAATGATTCAATATTTTTATTGATATACGACATCAAAACTGAATATACGAAGTAATAGGACAGTCTTCTTTTCAGTAACCGCCATGCACATTACATATCCTAGATCTGATACTATAATAACTTCAAGAGGACAAACAGGTCTTTCTTTTCATCCGTTCTGTTTCTGGTCAGAAAACCACAAATAGTACAATTATATCCCAGCAGAGAAGAAAGATACAAGTACAGAATAGCCGCCTTACATGTAATTTTTCCCGGGAAGCAGCCTTATATGTGATATAATAGCCCTGGATGATAAGTCTAAACTCCAAATATGATCATTATCTCCTCAACGTCCAGCACATTATTTAGCGCATTGCCTCCAAGAATAGACTTCGAATTGCAACTAAAGTGAAACCCTCATTTTATGGGCTTCATATCTAACTAAGTCATCGATAAAATATCCAAAGAATATGCTAGAAACCCTTTCAAATAGGAGCTCTGTGCTGTTTTACTTTTGATTGGTTTAGGGGTTTGACATGGTCCACATTGCCACTTGGCATCTTCATAGCTAGAGCACTCTTCCGCTTGAACCCTTTGACCATTGTAAATATCAATGAAATCCATTAAATGTGATGTTCCCTTGGTATATGTGCAAATATTGGTTTACAGTCTTCATTAGATCTCATGAAACTAGGATGCCTTCATAAATAAGCACTCTTCCTTGTCAAATATGGCCATACCATATATAAACCTCCCTTTGGATATGGAGTGCTGCTCCTAAAATCACCTTTTTCTTTTGAAAGTAGTGCCCATGGGCTAAGACATCCTCCTAGAAGCATTCGTTTTGCCTTGCAAGGAATGGTAAGAGCCCCAACTATGCCTCCAATTATGTAGAACATGCCCTGTAAAATGTGTGGTGATCCCTCTGGTTATGGAGCTGCCTCCAAATTTTAACCCATGCAGTAAAAAGTATGAGAAATCCAAGAAGGTACTTTCCAATCAAAGAATATGCACCAAAAAGTGTAGAAACCTCTTCCAACGCAAGATCATCAACCCAATGAATGAAATTATCCTCCTCTAGCTCAAGTGCCTAAGATCACAACAAATTTAGGCTGTAACCACTGGCTTTATATGGGGATTGCATACTCTTGAACGGTGGAAGAGAACTCTAGAATCTCCATGCTACTCATGATGTATTTGCATAAAGAATGAAAAGGCTGGAAATATATGATGTGATGTATCCAAAGATTCACATCTCTGGCACGTCAAATATACAATCCAAAATGATAATCTTCTTGTTCAATCTACACTGTTTTAATAAATGGCTTTATAAGAGAAGGGATGAGCCAAAATGCTAAAGGGAACAGTAACATCTCCTACTCCACTGCTCATAAAGCTTATTCATCCTACTCTACAGAGGCATTAATGTCTTAAACAACAGTAGTACCTGAGATATTGCCCATTGATGGGTAAATCTATCTTTTCTCCATTCAGATGGAGGAGACCAAATGTGTTTTGTCGAACAACTGCAGCAATCCTGAAAAGCACAAGCCGCAGTCTGTCCAATTTTTTACGATCTCTAGGCTTTTCATCTTGCTTATCCAAAGAAGAATAAGATCTCTTTCATTGGAGACCCTAGGCTTTAGTTTCTTATCAGACTTCTTCTTTGTGTCATCTTGGCTTGTTGTAAACTTTGGGAAAACTGCTTGCCTATGTTCATCCAACTCCACAAGCTGATTGATCCTTGCTTGTATTGCTTGCTGATTTGCAGTGAAAGGATATAGGCTAATAGCATATATTGGGATATTTAACTGGATTGACAAAGTCATATATATTCCATAGATAACTCAAATGGCCCTTTTTCAGTAGCTTGCTTCTTTGTGATTCTATAAGTAGAAAGTGCAAATTTATGTTTGTTGATTGTATCGTTCTTGGCATCACATTGGTTTCTTACTTATTGTGTTTTGAGGTTTGATTCACCAACCACTTTTAACTCGTAGTTTTAAAACTCAGCATGGTTCGACTCGGAATTGGTCAAATTGGTCGAGTTGATAGGCCAACGAGTCAACTCGGCTTGGCAACCCAAAATGGCCCCAACAATCTGAGTTGATATTGTTGATGTTTTGGGTACCGTCAAGAGTATTCTCACGTGTCGAACAAGTGGGCTAAGCGATGGGGCTTTGAACCCATAGATCCATAGTATTATGCGATGTTTTAAAACTCCGACTCCGATTCTGACTTGGCCGAGGGTCGACTCTGACTTGGTATCGACTTGGCCGGCTTGATTTCAATGACTCGGTCCTTGTAAAAAATACATTGAATATTTATTGTTTTTATAAAAAAACATAATTTTAAAGATTTTCATTCATGTTTCCAAAACACAAAGCTTAAGAATATAGATAGAAGACAACATATAATCAAAGTAGGCTCATGAATATAACCATTATATCAAAATGGCATCCAGTGCACTGGCCAATACATACATGATGATATAGAGATCAAAACAAAAACACATAACCAAGGAGGCTAGAAATGGCCTCTATAACAAAAGTAAATTGTGACCAGTACTATTGGCTACTGCTAGAGGAGCCAACATCATCACGCTCAACCTCTAAATCAGAGTTAGACAAGGAAGCCCATGACTCCTCCTCATCATCATCTCCAACTGCAACTGTAGAAGTGGTAGCACTAGCAGGCTGTGCAACTGGTGGTTGCTAAGATAGACGAGATATGCGCTTTCGTCGTGGCTAAGCAGAGGAAGCGCCTGCAACTGGAGGACTTGCGGCTGACCCTGAGGCTGGTACAAGGGGATTTGCATTCAACTAAACGTTATGTTCGAGTGATGCCACCGTCTGTAAATCCAAATCAAGTTCGTCATCAGAATCAAACTCTCTTGGATGACTCTCCACTACCCAATCTGATGTTGGATCAATATCTTCCAACACAATGGGATCTAAATCAGGTCTTTTGTTCAGCAATTGGTTGCGTCTGAGCCGGGCGTTGTATTGGACATAGACTAGATCATTTAACCGTTTTTTATCCGAACGGTTTCCCTTCTTCGTGTGAATTCTCTCAAAGATAGACCAATTGCACTCACACCAAGTAGCACTGCAAGTTTGACTCAAAATATGAATTGCAAACTTCTGCAAGAGGACAATGGCTACCAAAATCCTTCCTCCATTGTGCTGCAAAAAACATAGGAGTGTAATGAGTTAGCTCAACAAAATTACAAATTATATCCAACTTTCAAATTATAAACAATTTAACAAAATAAGTATTAAGAATTTGAAAATTGAAATTTTTGTTTACCTGGCTCATCTGCTTCCCTTGCAATCTTTGCTAGGTTCTTCCCAAAGGTACCTGTGGCTTTGCTGAAGGTTGACCTGTCGGTGTATCTCCAGTTGATCACACTCCAATGGGATCATGCGATCAATGTAGTCAATCAATCCATCTCTAACCTCCCCCTTCAAAGCTCCTGCCGCTAGAGCTTTATAATGATACTGTGGGTTCAAAAAATACCCAGTTGCATGTATAGGGCGATGGAGTTGATTGTTCCATCTTTCATCAATGATTGCCCAA
>APFE030074067.1:191203-206272 GCA_000404065.3 Pinus taeda | reverse complement strand
TTTTTCGACCCTCAGGACACATTACATCATGACTTTAACCATTTACATCTCAAGGGGAAAAACCCCTTTAACATAGACTCTCACAAAACACCCAGGTCTGCGACACGACTATAATCTAGCAGGCTAACACACTAGGATTCTTTAAAATTCCAATGACAAAATCTATCCCGGCTTTGGGGTCAGGTTTGAAGGAAAACTCTGCCGATCCGTGGATCGGTGAGACGAAAAACCTCCCGGGACATAGATTATCATGGGAAAGTTAGGTCCACCTAGGCAATTTTGAACACGACTCACATCTGCTAGGATTATTTACAATTAATACATGCAGACTGGGTTTACGATTAGATCGATCAAGCTGCTGATGATTGCAGGATGGCACGGACACGCTAATCAGGTGCTGCCCCTTTTTGCGAAGAAAGAGGGGGTGTACTGCATGGGTAGTTGACTGGTAGAAGTCAACAGAACCCAAATCACTTTGGGAGAATCCTTTTGTCACTACCTTTGCTTCGTTCTTCCCAATGCTTTCATATGCTGCCAAAGCCTTGGCATCCTTTATGATGTGCTTGCAACTCTCACTAGGAGCTCATGGAAGAAATAATTAAACCAACAAAAAAAGCAAAGACAAGAGGCTAACTAGAATTAAATAAAAAATAATAATCAGAGAATAAAGATATGAAGTACTTATCTTTTAAGGATTGTAGGGAATTGTCAACTCTCTCTTGATCTTTTCCTTTGCCTTCTTGCAAAAATCATTGAAATCCATCTGCAAACTCATCGTCCCTATCCTCATCAACATGTTGTTTTCCTTTCCTTTCTTGCATGAGCTAGGGTTTCTTCATTCAACGAAATGATTGATCTAGGTCTAGCTCTAGAGTTTTATCCATAAATGCTAGGGCTTTCTCATCTAAAATTTCTAGTCTTCTAAGGCTTACAAACGTTAAGACTTCCAATTTCCATCTACACCTTTTGTAAGTCCAACAATCTCTGTCATATGCAAATTTTCTTTCCATGTCCATAACCATAGAGTCCCCATGCCTTCCATCAACCAAACCTTGATAAATGAACAACCTTCAAGTGGCATGAGCAAGGTCCATACTTCCTTCAAAGTCATTAAAATTTTTTGTCCATAGGATTTGATCATAGAGATGATTGTTGTCGACCCTTTCAAACTAAGTAGCTCAACGTCTTCAAAATAATTGTAGCAATAGCAACAATTTGTCTTTTACAAGGACAATCCTTGGTCCTGAAAATGACTCGACCTTCACAAGAGAATTTCGGTCTTAAAAAAACTGATGAGGAAATAGACATTTTCTTCACTTGAAAACTTATGAATGCCCTTTCAACTACCATGTCAACAAAACTAAACTCAACCCTTGTGCATGATCAACATAGCACAATGATAAATATCAAAACATGGACTCTTTTGCTTTCAAATTCAAATCATGGAGCTAGTGGAGTGGGTTTGTATTCAATCATCATTATGCCCTAACAATTTTTGAAACTAGTGTATGCAATGTCCATTCTGCCTCAACAAGTGATGTCAAAAGGTTTGCTTCAAATATAGCAATGTCTATAGCCAATACTCTTACTATATTTAATGGCATCAAAAGTTCGAGTGTATATCACAGCTTCAATATTGCCAGAGACTTCAGAATTTTCTCAGGATCAAGCTTCAGTTCTTCTAGGGTTTAAGCCCAAAAATTTATGTGCAAATTATCTTGCTGTAGTCAAGTGTCCAAAAAGAATTGTCATAGGATCTCCATGCCTTCACATACAAAGTTGTGTTCCTCTGATTCAAACTTTCTTGAAACAATTCAATCTTAGCAATACAATACAAGCTAAATCACCTGACACAGGGACACGGGAAACACAAAACACACAAATACGAGAGTCCGACATGGGACACGTAGACCTCCCTAGAACATGACACATAGGATACGTTTTATATATATATAATTATATAGTATATTATAATATATATATTACAAAAATTCTCATGATAGTACAAATTCAATCATACATGCACATTGTAACAATATGCATACACTCATGATTCATCAATGATACAAGTTTACAACTAGCACTTACTACTACATCAATGACGAATACGATAAATTGACATTGGACAAACACAAGAAATTAACCATAAACTGTAGTTTTCTCATTAAATCGTCAAAATCAAAATGTATTGCATAGGTAGGGAGTCCTGACTAGCAATGCCAATGGAAAATAGAAAATACAAAACGAGGTAGACACTAGAACTTGAAACCGTAGAACAGGAAGGAAGAATCTCATTGGCTGCTTCCAGGAGGCTATAGGCTATGCCTTAGCTCATCAACATCACATTCAACGTCAGTACCACAATTGCTCTCTTTTGCATCCTCCTCCTCTATATCCATTGTAATCTATGCATCTGTTGGTGTGGATGATGACCCCTTAAGAGTATCACTATCATCAAAAGTGACAAGCTCTAGCAGTGGTTCATTAAGATCCAAGTTGGCCAACGCCAACTCAACACTACTGTCCAAACTCATATCATCAGGAAATACATCCCACATCTTTGTTTTTTCCTTCAACCACTCCTCCCTCTGCCTGTAAATAAGACGAAGGTTGGTGTGCACATACACCACTGTCTCTAGCTTGGACTGACAGTCCTTGATGAAATTGAAAGAGGGGAGGCATTACTAGTGGGGACATTCTTCCCCTTTTTTGCCCCTTCCTTGCTGCCCTTGATTGAGCCATGAATGCTGTAAAAATAAAGAAAAATGCACTGCTATAAGGCTGTGCATGTAAACCAAATCCACTTACATGTAGCTTGAATTACCTCTAAAACACTCCTATGCCCTTTGCTGGTAGCTCCCACAGTCCGACAACACCCAAACAACGAATGCAAATGGACAAATGCAGCCCAATTTCGGCTTTTATCAAGCCTGCAAGTTGCTTTTTGGCAGATACATGTCCAAAAGTCGCGATTCTCTTTGGGAACAAAATTCGATTCCTTCCTATCACAAATCCCAAAATTTGGACACTCACTAGCAGAAAATTGGATGTGTCAGCAACAAATCATGTCTGACACGCTGGATTCACGACATGTGGGGAGTGGGGGGGGGGGGTGCTGCGTGACGAATCCGGTAACTTAGAATACAAGGCATCAGTCAAATGCCTCATTAGCTCACAAGGGAGGCTTCTTACAGTGACTTGAATATACAACGGTTTATAGGTTCCACAATCTGAGGTTTATAAGTACGGATTGCAATTTTTAGAAAGCATTAAATCCTCCTTTTGCAAACAGATTTTATCAGACTTCCCACACAGAAAGACAACTTTGGGCTCCTTCTGAGGCTTCTTGGCCTCTGTGCTGTCATACTAAGGCTTTTTGGCCTTCTGAAGCTCGGACTGAGGCCTTTCTTGGCCTGTGGCCTAGCCTCAGTCAATTGTGGCTCTGTTTAATCTGCCTCTAGTACTGTCTCTTTGATGGCTGATCTTTAACCAAGCTTTGATAGCATGTTGTTTTTACAAGACTTTCTTATCTGATAATTACTTCCCATGATTTCTTCATTAATCATTCTTGTGACACATTCATCATTAAGCAATTATACATAGAAAATCACAATAGTAAAACAAAAATGACAGTAGGATCATGTAGAGATAGCCAAATGCAGGAGAGACAATTTTTTACCCTGGGAAAATCCAAACTAGGGAGAAAATCCAGCAACCATCTCTTGGAGAAATTGTCCAATTCAACAAGAGATACAATCTGATTTTTCCAATAAAATAAATTCAAATTGACCACAAAATTTAATTGCTCAAACTTGGTCAAACAAATCATTTTTTTTTTGATCTCGTGCAACTCCTTTGAGATTCAGTCAACTGTGGTCAACAGGGGCAAATTTTGTCCTGCAAGTGCCTCAAAAAACTCGGTCAACCTTCCTCAAACCTGTGGTCAATCTTCCTTAGAATTCAGTCAAATCCTGCTTCCAATATTTTGGGCAATGCTGGTGAAACAGATCCTTGCAAGCTTGACTTAACCTAAGAAGATTTCCTCCTTCCTTCGCATGTTTGAACATAAAATTAAATCGATTGATGAGATCCAATTTGATCCAAGTGAGGGAGTTCGAGTGCCAATATATAGTGGTTCAGGCTGGTTGAATAGGTGTTTCTTTATCGTTTGGAGGCAAATAAATTCAAATTTTAAATTTTAAATTTCTTCTTTTTCATTTTCCTTTTAGGGACGACTTGTATAGTAAGGGATACTAACCGCAACTACCAAAATTCAACAAATATGAGCCTTTAACTCGCTAGTTTCAAGTTTCAACAATAATGCCTCATAAATCGAACCAAGAATGAGATAAATTTCTTATGAGAAGAGAAGAATGAAAGAATCATGGAGATCTCTTTGAAAGATTGGAGATCATCTTGATGCAAGGTGGGAATAAGCTTCTTTTGTTCTTGTAGGTGGGTACTCCAACCGAGGAGGATCCCAAATCTCCAGAGTTGAGGAACTTGTAAGTTGAAGATCTTTGCCAGGATAAATTGTTAGTAGATAGGTGCTCCCTACTTGAGATCTCAAAGATATGTCAGTCAACCGAGATGAGCATATGATATAAAATCTCAAAGTGTAACCAAGCAAATAGACTAGCGAACAACTAAATTTGAAAGTCTATTCCTAATGGGTGACAGCACCCCTTGAGAGGCTTATTACAACAATAATCTAATGCAAAACAATGAAAACAAATTATACATCCAATAGTAATCCAAGTAACCACACGAGTGAAAGCACCATGAGCCTCCAAAGCCTTCTTTTATTAATGATAAAACAATTAAACAAACTAGCAGAGGTTCCCCAAGCTTCCAAGCTTCAATGATGGTGAACAATGAGCAATGGGGGTTTATTTAAACAATTTTGGGAGAAGATCACAAGAAGAGAGCTGATTACAAGTGTCTATGGTGATGATCTCAATGAAGCCAACGAATTCCATGTGTAAAGAGTGACAATTCCCAAGTGAATCGAACTCCACTAGTTTCCTATCAGTTGGCTATATGATACTGTTAAGTGGCAGTGTGATATCTCTGTGCTGGCTGTGTGTATCCTGTGGTTGCCATGTGTGGACGGAGGGGTGAGTTAAGGTGAGACAACTCCCCCTGAAATCTGTGCCAAACCTGTGTGTAAACAAGGGTTCAAACTTTAAAGTCTGCTGCGTGGGGCTTCCTTGCTGGCCTGTGTGTGGCTTCCTTGTTGGCCTGTGTGTGGCCTGTGTGGACAGCTGGGAGGATGTGGGAGTTAACTCCCATTCAGCTTGTGGCTAAGCTTCCACATAACCCAATCAATGGATGAAAATGGTACCAAGGAGGTGCTTCCTAGGAATTTCTCATTTTGGCCTAGGGAGACAGATAAATTATCTTTTGTCTAAGTGATATTATGAGTTTATTAATATCAAAGCGGCTAATATAGTTTTTAGGTGGAGATGTACTAGGTACTTGAAGTTATTAAAGTCACATGTGTTTTAAAAGTCACTTTATGAGGAAAAAGTGACCATGGTACTAAAACATTAAAAGCACTAGGAGTCTAATTAATAGAAAAGGGGACCACATGAGGAGGAGTCAAGTAGGGGCCTAATCTCCACCCTTGATCTAAATTGTTTGAGATTAAATCTCAACCATTAGATCTTAGGGATAGAGTTCTTATCTTATGGAGAAGACAAAAGGTATGAAAAAGGAGAAAGAGGCTCATTATTCTCATGAGAGCTATTGAGGAGAGGAGCAAGGAGAAAGGAGGAGCAAGCTTCAAGAAGAAAACCTTACACCACTGACTTGAATCTCTAGAGGCCGTGTTACAGCTTTGGGAGATGCTCAAGTCTCTATGGAGCAGGCTTATTAAATCTCCAGCACCCAGGTCATAATAATTTTTTGAGCTAGAAGCAGTGCGCGAATTTTGGGCCAGTCAAAGCTTACTACAGCGAGGTTTTTGGGCAGAGTTCGCCGTGGTATTTCTGAGTGTGTTTTGGCTCAGATTCGGGGCGTGAACTGTCATCAAGAGGGCTGTGTGAAAGCAGTGATGTTAGACCAAGTTTCAGAGTAAAGGGAGACAGTTCAGACATATATTCCCTGTTTTGAGAGAGCTGATAGGAGGCTGTGTTCTTTGCTGGAAGGAGAAGATTGCGAGAAGAAAATATCAGTCACAAATTTCAGTGTAGAAGAAATCTCTGAGAAGCAGCTAAAGGGAAGAGATAAGTCAAACTCTTGTTGTATTTTGTTTGTTGTACAAATTTCTTTAAAGAAGCAAAATAAAACTCCTTCTCCGGCACTGGTTTTCCACACACACGGTTTTTTCCAGGGTCAAGTTGACCAAAAACAAGTGTCAGAATTGTGTGTGTGCTTATTTGTTGTTCATTGTATTAGCTGAAAGTAGAAGCACTCTTTATGTTTCGAATGAATGCATGAAAATTATTTTATCAGCAAGATGAAACATGTGGGTTGGGCTTGAAAAACCTTGCAAAATTTAAAACTGGGATAAGGATGCAGATCATTCAAAATTTTCTACATCAATCAAGAACAAACTCAGCTGCCCTTTAGTGCTGAACATGGCCCCTTCATTTGACTGACTTTAGCCCCTTGTGATGAGATTTCTCTTTCTTTGATAACTGCTTGTGTTAAATTGGCAACTAGGGCCAAACTCCATGTGGGTCGGCTTATTTATGGCAGCTGATATTTTTATTGGATCCCTCTCGACGAGAGGTGTAGGATTGATCCAAAGATCATCCGATTCCGATAAGTATTTATGGAGATATGAATTTATTTTGTTTATCAAATTATTATCAAGCCGACCAACTATTATGTAGGCTCTAGAAGCCCAAACGTCGTGTCTATTCATCATCTACGCGTTAGTATAAATAGATGAGGATTTGATATCATTTGGACACATTCTTGAGGTGATCTCCTCTCCACGTCTTGGGTTTTTGGAGAAGGAGAAAACCAAAAGAATATGCTGGCCTAGAAGAAGCCCTAGCTGGAGATAATGCTCTAATCAAAGTCAACGTGTTGCCCTCAAAGTGATGCCCTAATTCATGTCTATGGAATCATCTATATGCAGGCTATGATACAACGCAGCAAGATATTCACGAGTGAAAATATTCGGATGGTTTCATTGTAATAAGGATTCCATGCAGACATGGAAACTCATGCACTCTATACGCTGAAATGACACAGCATGGAGATACATCGCACAGCATTCCAAGGGATACATACGCAGCTATATGTACAGCATGGAAACCTCAAACCTAGCCGCAGTACATACAACGTAATATGCTAAGACACTAATATGCAGTCATAGAAACTCTTATGATACATATCCGCAGCAGATGGTGGAGATCTTACACGCTGTCCCATACGCAGTTCAATATGACATAAATACGTTGTTTATATGCTGTTCACATATACGCATGTTGTTCATGGTTATTATACGATGTTCATGAGTCAACGTGATGCCCTAATCTATGTATTGGGTCACCGCTGTCCACATGGTAGCCGTAATGATATTGGAAGCTGTTTTCCACATGGTAGCTGCAGTTATTAGAAGCCATTGTCCACATGGTAGCTGTAGTTATCTAAGGACCTGTCTACGATCTTTATAATACCCTTACACGCAGTCAAAAGGAACAGCCTTGAACGCAGTCAGGGGAGACCCTTATTACACTATCCAGATGTATTAAATGGAAGCCATAATACACAGACCTGTAGCCTAATACGCAGGTCATGAACAGCATGAAAGTGAAGCCGCTGTAATACATAGCTGTAGGTGACAGTGTGGTAAACCCAATGCTGTCTATGGAAAGAAATAGTCTTCCTAAGCATATTGGACAGTGTAATACAATAGTGATCTGCAGATGTGGACGAAGGGACTATGTTACACACAACAAACCTGAGATATAGAACTCAGTGTCTGATGACAAGGGCAACATGATAATCATGATGATGGACATTAGCAAGGAGCTAGATGATGAATGAGCAGCATGATAGATCAGATCATGGGCAGCATGATATATGGGATGCATGGGCAACATGATGTATAGGTAGCATAGTGATCATGAGCTACATGATGATGCATGATGCAGTATGTTGGTGCTACACTGTAAGGTACAACAAATGGACGAGATGCAGAATGATGATAGGTGAAGGAGTCACCTTGAGAATCAGTTGAAGCAGAATGTCTTCAACTGATCTCATCATATACAAATGATCTATGCTAGATGTAGATAAGTCAAAAAGTATTGACTCTTGTTGTAAAATGTACTCTCTCTCTCTCTGCTGAACTTTGAAGATAAAAGAAGATTTGATCAAAGGGTTTCCCCACACATTGTGGGGTTTGTCCCTGGCTTGCGCCATATCTTGTGTCCTCTTGTCTTGGCTTCTCTTCTGCGTTTTATATTTATGTTCTATCTGCAGTTTATCGTAATGCTGATGTGATTGCTAAGTGTGAAAATTTAAATAAATTGCTCTAGCATAGAACATACCTAAACTTAACAGCTTGTGATGTATTTTGACTTAACTTGATTATTTTCCTCTTTTGCTTGATTATTATTTGTATTCTCTTCATCAAATAGTTACCAAACCATAAAGGACAATGAGACAAAGGACACAAGATATAGGCGATATGCCAGGACCAAAACCTCTCCAACTAAGAGGAAAACCTGCAATAATTCTTCTCTTCTTATAGAATCTTCAATTGATGAACTCCAAGATATATGACCCTTGACCAAGACCTTCCAAGACCAAGTCAAACCTTTCTTCCTTTTACTTCTGTAGTTTTGACCTTCATAACATATTCTTCTGCAACTTCAACCTGCCCAACAAATTCTTCTTGAACTTCGATCCAACAATTTCTTGTCAGCACTTTGACTTGTCCAACGACACTTCAACTTCTTGTCAACACTTCGACTTTCCCAAAAGCACTTTGAATTTCACAATGACACTTCAAATTCCCAGCGACACTTCAACTTGCCCAACAACAATGGAAACCCTAACACAAGAGAGAGATAGAGAGGCCCAAAACTATCTTGCTTTTCTTCTCCTTTTTCATTCTTTTCCAGCTTCTATCTTGAGGAGATCGAACTTTCTTGAGTGAGTGTACTGATGAGGTCAACTTCCTTCTTATTTATAGGCTTTTGAGGGGCACGAATTGCTTCCTTTAGGCCGGCTTGCCCACTTGTGTAGGCCGACTTGATGACAAGGTCTTGGAGGGTCTTTTGACTCTATTTTGACTCAAATAAATTTTTCTTTTCGATATGTAACATACCCAAAAGGGTCCTTCATAGATGACAATGAGTCATTTGACTTATAGACTGAATGACAAGCCTTAGAAGCACTCAATGGGTGCTTAACCTAAAAATAAATTTCCCTTCAGCATGAAACCCATGCCTTTCTTGAGTGAGTGTACTGATGAGGTCAACTTCCTTCTTATTTATAGGCTTTGGAGGGGTACGAATTGCTTCCTTTAGGCCGGTTTGCCCACTTGTGTAGGCCGACTTGATGACAAGGTCTTGGAGGGTCTTTTGACTCTATTTTGACTCAAATAAATTTTTCTTTTCGATATGTAGCATACCCAAAAGGGTCCTTCACAGATGACAATGACTCATTTGACTTGTAGACTGAATGACAAGCCTTAGAAGCAATCAATTGGTGCTTTACCTAAAAATAAATTTCCCTTCAGCATGAAACCCATGCCTCAAGAATAACAATAATAATAAATCATGATTACATATGTCATTATGAAGACCAGACCTAGTCACATATTTCAACAATTTGGTCCTCTTAATTGGTTGTAGCAATCAACAGTTCATCCCTCGACATGGGAGTGAACTTGGTTCTCTTATGTGGCATCCAAATCAGCTCCTAACTTAGCCTTTGACTTCCAAATCTTCTCACTTATTAATGATGCCTTTCTTTGATTGAGAAGATGTCTTTATTACGTCCCCATTTTATTATTTTTTGCAATTTTCTTGTATTTTTTCCTTATTTTTGAGTAAAAGTGGGTTTTCATGGGGAAATAATCATTTTTCGGGGCCCAAAGTGGGTGCTAGGTTAATGTTGGTGCTTTGAGCATGAAGCACTCACATGCCACCATTTATTAGCACCACTTTTTACATTATTACATACAAAACTAATTAAAAATATCGTCGTGTGGGAAATTTTAATTATTTAAAAAATCCTCGAAACACCTTTTCAAATTCCGTAAGACTCTGGATATGACCTAGCATGGTAATATACATTGATGCTAGACTCAGAAACATACAAGGCCCAATTATTAAGACACACTCCAGTTTTGGAGGTTATGAGTGAAAAAACTCGACTAGTTATTTATCATTAAAAAGCGAAAATAATTAGGCAAGTGAAAAAAAACACTCTAGAGTGGATTCCCTCAGTAACTAGGTCGCGAGTTGTCTAAGTCTCTTACATAAGTTCATCATGCTAGCGTTCATTTATTACAATTCCCCCATGGGGGTACAAAATTTGAGAGAGAAGATAGAGAAAGAAAAGGGCCAAAATGTCCTGCTGGACTTCAGATCTTCGGAATTTTTTTGCAGGTGTCTCGTGCATTGGGCAATGGGGTCGTCATTTCCTGCCATGTACATATGAGCGGGTAAGAGGCCAACAAAGTTAGTGAAGGCCTAGGGTAGACGAAACCTATTCCATTCTAGTCCAACAAGCACTGAATGTTCTCGTCAACTAATAGGCTTGACAAACAAAATGTTTTACGACTATTGCAGTTTCTTTTAATTGCCATTGCCCAAATGACAAAGCATGAAGGCTACAAAGTGTCGTCAACACTAGGCTGGTCTTGCCAATTAATGAGCCCGACAGACATACTCTTTCATGAAAACTATGTTTTGTCTACCACCATCGGTCTACCATGAGAGGAACAAAAGACTTGAGCACCAACAAACATCTGGCAGGTCAACTAATGAAGAACCAAGACAAAAGCTTTCCTGTTTAATTCTATCTGTCTATTGGATGTCGCTCATTGGGATCATTTGTGTGCAATTGTAATACAAAGGAAAAGGGCTGGCATTTGCGGGGCCTAATAGGCATTAGTTCCTTTTCTGTTAGGCTGATGTTTTGGCCTGCAATCGTGAGTTTTCATCTTGGTAAGCCCCTATTGCTACATTCTTAATAGACTTGAGCATTGCGTGCAAATTTGTCTTGTTATATGATTGGGGTAAGAAAAGTGCAGATGGCACTGTTTAAGAAATTAACCCTCGATCTGTAGTCTTTATTTAATACAGAGATGTGGGATTCTTCGACACAGGATGGAAGCTAATCCAAGGGGCAAAGAAGAGAAATTTTGTATTTGGGCCACCATGCATGAAGGAAGTGGGATGCATTTGCATCAGAGTGGTATTTGAGTAGATTAAAACTACTCATTTGAATATTCGACAGTAAGCAAACCCAAAGATGAAATTCTGAAGAAGAATTCAAGGCAGGAGATCAAAGTTTAGTAAAAGACACTGATGGTAATCAAGTAAGCATGAAGGATTGGTTTGAGAGACAAAGCACATAGGATCTGGTACAAGGGAGAACAATTCCAGCTAAGGAGCAGAGTTGGGGAAAATTGTTGATGATAGTTTTGAAGATTGGTAATAGAAATAATTTTGCAGGGGTTTGAAGAAAAGGGACTTAGGAGGTTCTTGGAAGTGTAGGTCTATTAGATTAACAGATAACATGGTCATTATATTTCCAATTTAATTGGAGTAGAGAAATTGTTGTAGCAACAAGTAAAAGGAAAATAAAGCAGAGATTGTGTGACAAAGATACATTGTAACAATTTCCAGCTGAGGTTGTGTAGAAATTGTTGAGATAGCTCTATAGTTGCAAATGTGGGTAGAGTTATTAAGAGAAAGGAGCAGTTGAAGCTCTTGGGAGAAGTGAGTAGAGTGCAAAAGCCTAAAGGAGCAAAGAAAGCTTAGAAGGTTCTAAAGGAGAGAATCAAGAATACCAAAAGACCAGGTTGAGGAGAAGCTTGGTGAGGTGTTTGTAGCAAGGTGAAACAAACTTGCTATTGCAGAGGCTTTTTACAAATCACAAGTAGACAATTAGAAGTTCACAAGGGAAAGTAAAGATGACTATTGATGGTCATGACAAGGGACCGAAGAAAAGCCACAACAAGATGAAGGGAATTGCCAAGGAAAATGACATGAAAAGGATGAGTCAAGAAGAATTTGACAGAGAAGTTGTTGAGATGAAGGAACAAGTCACTATAAAAATAGTGTTGCTATATGAAGGCGAACAAGGCCAAAAATGTAGATGGAGAATGAATAAGTAGGTTACATGGCTTATTAAGAAATTATTTGCAAGAAAGCTGAGGAAGGCTTTGAGGTACATGATTATTATTTGGTTTAAGTAAGAGGAACTCAAAGTTGTTGAGTATGAGGAGGGAGAAGTTCACTATTGTGAACCAAAGCAAGGGTCATTCCTTGACAAGGAGGATGATGTTGATGCTGATGGGAGACTTATGAGAGTTTCTTTGATTGTTTGAAGGGTTTAGATCAACATGAAGATCTGATAATAAGACACTAAAGGAGGCTAGAGATCCTTATATTTTTGAAACTAATAATTTGTGTATGAATGCGGGTTTCGCAGTTACTGAAGATGATGGACAATAATTAACAACTATCATAAGGATGGAGAAAGATGAAGAGTGCATTTTCAAAGTATTGGAGAAAAAAAAAATTAGAAGTTACAAAAAGGGGAGAGACACAAATTGTCTTATAAAGGCAATCAAAATGGAAATTATACATAGTGGACAAAATTGGCCATGGGAAAATAGTTGCGATAACTTCTTGTTGTAGTAAATAGGGAAAGGTTGGCTTATGCAAATGGCAAAAATTAGGGCAAAGGAGATGAAAGACAACATTTATATGTGATGCTAATAGATTTTGATGAGGAAATTGTTGAATTTGGAACTATGGTCGGTCTCTAAAATGTACTTGGGGTCACTTAATGTAATTATATTTATCATTGTAAAGCATATTTATAAATGCTCGAGTCAAAGGAAAATTTAATTTGAGTCAAAGTCCCGTTGTGACTTTTAAAAGATGTAAATTTGAATTTCTAAAATGAAATTTTTGGCTTCAAAAGTGACTAATCGACTTGCCTCCAAGAGTCGGCCCTGGCCAAGAGACGTGCCTATTCATCGTAGACAAACTACTATATAAAGGCAACTTGAGCTCCTCAGTTGGTAGATTCTCTTTCCTCACTCAAGACAACTTCTAGGCAAGTAAAGGACATCAAGAAGGACGAAAAAGGACAAAGGAAGAAGGCTGAATTTCTCTCCCTTCTCTTTCATCATCTCGCATGTGTGGATATAAGTCTCTCTCTGTGATTCACATTGTTTTTGGGCATTCTGTTGCAGGGGGCCAAAATTTCTGGGTTTTGGGCAACTGCTGCAGGGCCGAAATTTCTGGTGCAATTGGTTATTGCAAGAGGGCCGAAATTTGGGGTTAGACAGGCAGAATGAAGTGCAGGATTAGTTTGGGTGACTTGACTTGGAGGAGAAAACTAGGTTTGACCATAGGTCTAGGTGTGTCTCTTATTGAACACTAAGAATTTCTCTATTGAAAATGTTGCTGGGTACCCCATAGTGGGTTTTCCCAGCGTAAATCTTGTCTCTCTTTTTTGTGCATTGTGATCACTACCGTTCTACTGTTTCTTATGGTTGGATTTTTGAAGTATAAATGCCAAAATTTCTGGGTTTTGAGCAACTGTTGTAGGGTCGAAATTTCTGGTGCAATTGGCTATTGCAAGAGGGCCGAAATTTGGGGTTAGACAGGCAGAACGAAGTGCAGGATTAGTTTGGGTGACATGACTTGGAGGAGAAAACTAGGTCTAACCATAGGTCTAGGCATGTCTCTTGTTGAACATGAAGAATTTCTCTATTGAAAATGTTGCTGGGTACCCCATAGTGGGTTTTGCCAGTGTAAATCTTGTCTCTCTTTTTTGTGCATTGTGATCACTACCGTTCTACTGTTTCTTATGGTTGGATTTCTGAAGTATAAATGCCAAATGATGTGATTGGAATAAGATAAAAGAAGTAATTATCATAATTTCAGAAATATTGTGCTAACCCTAATTACACTAGAAAACCAACAAAAATCAAGCTATTGGGCAAGTTGAAGAAGAAACCTGAGATGGGGCAATATTTAGAAGTACCTCATAAAGGAAAGATGTTTAAAGCCTCTAAAGAGATAACAAAGTCTTTTCATTTTCGAACTAATTATGCGTTCCCAGGTACAAAGGATGATTACATGGACAAAATTTTTCTAGCATGTGGAATCAATGATGACAACCTTATAAATGTAGATTTTAATGAAGAATTGAGGATGTTGGAAGAATGAATAGTCAATCCAAGGATTGAGAAGTACTGCATAGGGATTGCATACATGAAGCATGAAGAGGAAGAGATGCATGATGCATCTAATGAAATTAATGTTTTTGAAACTGACTTGGAATATAAAGGACAACAATAGAAAAACATTCGTTTGAAATCAATGAATGAGATGACGAGGCATCGATATGTCTCATTGGGAGATGAATGAAAATTTGGGGAAAGTTAGGATGGACAATATGCGAAACAAAGGTGTAAAGGTAACTATTATGCTGCAAAAGATGAATCAGAGTATGAGAGAATAACTAATGCACATGAAGTGACAATAGACTACATATTTGTTAACAAAATTGAAGGAAAGACAATAATCATTCTTATAACCAATGTTGCAAACATCCCAATTTAATCATGAAAAAATCACGAAATTGCTATTTTTTGGCCTAAATGACAAGGATAACAACACAATAGAGTTCGATTGGGCCAAAAAGTGACTCCAAATAAACCTCCATCTCAAGCAAAGGAGGTCCCACTTCTAGCAAAGGAAGGGAGCAAGTAAAATGGGCCATCTCAAGCTCTCGATCTGCCACATGTAAAAATTTCTGTTTTCCCACCCCGATTTTCAGTTTCTCCTTATTTCTCCCATGTAGTTAAATGCCCTTTCCCATAACCATACATTCAACAAGCTGGAAAAA